>QVIK01001083.1:0-12415 GCA_003957845.1 Oidium heveae | reverse complement strand
TCTTTATACTAATTACAGATGATTGTCATGTGACTTTAACTACAAGGATATTTATATTTACATCAGCCAATAGGAACAGCCAGCTGTTCCTTTACGGTATTCATAAATTACGTGTGTCTCCACCGTGAGTCTTTCCCATATTTACACATCTACATAATGAGAAAAAATACTAAAATCTGCAGAAGTAGAAAATTCCTTTTATAGAAAGTTGGCGATTAATTAGCTTAAACTCACTGAATCATATTGGAAATTCCCTACTGAACAGTCACATTGAAATTTAGAGAATTTAGATTTACTTGCAATTTTTATAATTTTTATAATTTTTATAATTTTTATAATTTTTATAATTTTTATAATTTTTATAATTTTTATAATTTTTATAATTTTTATAATTTTTATAATTTTTATAATTTTTATAATTTTTATAATTTTTATAATTTTTATAATTTTTATAATTTTTATAATTTTTATAATTTTTATAATTTTTATAATTTTTATAATTTTTATAATTTGTATTGTTTATTTTGAAATCAAGATTTTTGGCTAAAAATGAGTTAACTGACTGTAAGAGAAACTAGGGAAACTAGAGAATGAAGATTTTATCTCCTATCATTTTAGTAACTACCCAATAGAACACATAGCTTAAGATAGGAGAAATTCAGTTTTAAGGCTAGTAAAGTTTCCTTAGCAACGATCTAATGTTCTAAGGTGAATTCTGGGTTACGAAATTAGTAACAAGATTTATCTTCACAAGGCTATTTAATTTCGTTAGTAGTATTGTAGTAAAAGTATATACAAGTTTTATTAGTACTCACATTAAATGTTTATCATATCCAGTTTTAGTATTAAGAAGTAGTAATTTTCATTACAGAGTCCTCTTTGGTTTTCACTGATTGCTGAGAAAAACAGCCAAACGATCGTGAAGAAATAATGTAATTAGGAAAAGGTTCCATCAATTATCATAATTCAACTTCATTTTCGCACTGCTTCACAAAAATATGAAGCTAATTATTGCTGTCCCGATTACCCTTGTGATGGTATATCGAGCTTGGTCCAAGGCAACTCTAACTCATGCTGGAATTGTAGCAGCTATTCTAACTGCTGGAGCTCATGCTATTCACCCATGGAACGTGCCTTTTGGACTCTTAATAACTTTCTTCTTAGCGGGTACGCGGGTAACTAAGGTTTGTATTCTAACCCTTTCTAGATTTAAGAAAACTTATGAAACGTAGATCAAACACAACATCAAATCCAAACTAACAATACAAGCATCTGGTGATGCTGGTGAAGAGAGCTCGCAAACTCACATACAGGGTATTCTACATTGAAGCACTTTTTTATAATCACTCTCTAATGCTTGTTCCAGTATTTGCCAACTCGGGCGTTGCATCTGTTCTTTCAATGTTGCATGCATACCAGCTAATCCATCGTGAAGAAAACTATTGTCACTCATGGCCTGGTAATCTTTTATTCGTTGGAATAGTTGCAAATTATGCAGCTGTTGCAGCTGATACATTTAGTTTAGAGCTCGGCATATTATCAAAATCACAGCCACGGCTCATAACATCACTAACATTACGAAAAGTGCCTCCCGGTAAAAATGGTGGAGTCACTTTTTTTGGTCTCGTAGCTGCCATCCTTGGCTCTTCCATCATAGTTATAGCTTCCATTTTGCTAACTCTATTTTGCCAATCTTCAATCCCGATGAATGAAGGAGATGGCTCTCGAACCTGGACTTTTTCTGATAAGCTGAAATTTTCAATCGCCAGATAATATGGGGAGCTTTGGGTAGTGTATAGACAGCTTTCTATGAGGCTGGTTACAGCAAAGTGTTATTGACACCAGGTCTGGTAAGATTGTTGAAGGTAACAATGGAAAGAGAGTACTAGTAGAAAATTGAAAATACAATGTTCTAGGAAACAAGCTACTGAGAGAATGTCGTCTCCAAAAAGAGCAGTGGAGACAAAAGATTGTGTTGTCAGAGGCTCAAAATTTTTCGTCTCATTACTTCGATGGAGACTTAAGTATGAAAATAGATAAGTGTAACGAGGAAAGTTCTTCAATTTGTTCCAAATCTCTGGAAATGAAACCTAGCAGGGTTGTGGAAAGTGGTTCTCTAGCTTGGCTAGATAACAAGGAGGTAAATTTTGTTATGGCGCTGACGATGAGTATAGGAGCAATGATAATTGCTATCTGGAATTTGCAGGTTCCTTTGAGTGGCCTACTCCCTTGAAACCTTGAGAAAAGACTAAATCATGCCATTGGAGCAAAATCTAAAATATTAAATTTTTTGATTAATCCTTTTTTCGCAGATTATCCAGTATTCGAACTCGAGTGACATAAAAATGAAGTGGGCACCGAGTTTGACTACCTAAAAGACTTCTTTCTGATCCTTTTGGGCATTTCAGACTTCTACAAAGAAATCAACAATAATAACCCTGTTGAGACATAAGATTTTGCCATTCTGTTAGTGATATGCTTCTATTGCAAATTATGTATGTAAGGATTTTAGATATTAATACCAACACACAAGTAATAAGTAGCTGAAGATTGACCTACAAGGAGCCAAAATACTAGGTGATGATATCTCGCAACAGTTTGCACTGGCAGTAGGTACTCGTGATATGTCAAGCACTTTTTAGGTCTATTTGATTCTAGCTAATAGCCATATTCCCTGGTTATTATACTGAACATTCGCTTTAACGCAACGCTATGATTCTGATTTTTCTCAATTTCTAGATTTTCATACTAGTTTGATGTTTGATAATAATCAAACATCAAAGTGAAGCTCATCTTATGATTGACGTTATTATCTTCACGACTAGCAAGTTTTTTTCCCAATCAATGACTTTCTAATCCCTAAATAATCATCTAGATTTCATCAAAAACTTGATTTTTTTGCCTGGAATTGATGACTGTCTATTTCTGATTATTCGAAACCAGATTTCAAGAAAAAGATTTTATTTCAAGGTATTGAGCCTATTATGAGCAAAGCAATTAAAGTTTTTCGTCGAAGCTCATCATCGCTCGAAACGGCCCACATTTTAGAGAACTGGGCCAGGCCCCTTCATAAGCGCCACTACTAAAACAAGGCTCATCCAAAAACCTACAAGTAATGTGTATAGTAAATCTCCATGTATATATCTTGATAAGGCAATTTTGACAACGTTTTGCAATTTTATCTAGAATGCCTGCTGGAGAAAGCTCACGCCACTCGTATTCAAGGGAAATTCGAACGAATAGCCTAGAGTCAGACTTTTCTAAGTTACCTTTTTGACATTTTTGGCACTCTCAATATTGATTGGGGGCCGGACTAGTAACCACTATTGAAGAATTATATTATTGGTGGTGAGGTTCAGTCGGATTGCAGTGTCTGCGATTTCTTGTGTCAATTTCTAGTGATTGTAACCTACGTGCTCTGCTGAACTTTATTTTAAGTCATAATGATCCTCTGGTATGCCCTTGCAAGGCTGTGACCTTTTCTAGCTTATCACTGCCCTGGGTGAGACATTTAACGCTTTATTTTGTTAACATTCTTGCCCCGAGTAAAACCTATTATTTTTGATGGTTTTGTCTGGTGTGGTGTTGGAGGAGACTGAGGGGAGTTATCTGAAGTCGCTAAGAGTGCAATCATATGTTGTAAGTAGTTTCTTTCTAAATCAGCTTCTTCATTATAAATTTCTCTTTTGTAAACAAGAAGAATGCTTTCGAAGTTGCAAATCACGTTTGTGCATTTTCATGGTCGTACGTGCCTGTTCTCTCTAGGCGAAGGCGCCATTTCATAATCTCACGAATGTCTTGACATGTAATCACATTTTTGACCAGAGTCGTCATCTAATAGTTATGACGTTTGACCGACAACGGTGTTTTGGGTAGCTCTCGTTGAAGGAGCAACTGGAATTAGAGTAGGTTTTGGAGACAATGTTTTACAACTGCATTAGTTGACGGAGGTTAAGTGGTGTGGAGGGGGGGAAATAAATGATGCTATTGGTGCTGGTGCTGAAAAGTAGGGGAGGGAGCTGAGCGCATGTTCGTCGGTAGCGCTGGAACATGCATATCAGAGTTCGTTGTGACTATTTATTTTTAATGTTGTCAAATGCTTTTGGAGAAGACGGTTAAGTTTAATTTATGCAATGATTGACTGATTGGTTGTAGAGTTTGGGAACTGTATTGCATTAATGCATTCTATCTGTGGAAAGGAATCTATTGTTTGACATCTTGAAATAAAGCCAATTAGGAACTACTCTTTTCCTAGACAGTAGATAAAGTGTTCGTTGGTTTTAAATGAGGGCTGAAGTAAGAAGCAGTTACAAAGTTTGCTCGAGGTTTTATACAACTTAATGTATATACCAAGACATCACTGTTTTAGGTTGTGATAACAGTTGTATGGCTCATTGGAGTTGTAACAGTGATTATGGAGAGGGATTCCAGGAAATCATGTACTACTCGACCTGTAACTCGAAGAGGAAATTGTGTAAAAAATAATGAAAAACCTACACCGAAATTGATTTATATATATCCCCTCCATATTCCGCCTACATTATTTTTAAAACTTATACAATAAATCTACATATTCAATGAATACAGAGAAAAAACGGTATCTTTTTAAAATTTAATTTCCGACATCTCCCACGGTTGCATAACTAGTGTTATCGTTCGGCTATAAAGTAACTGTTTTTCAGTGACTTCCACAAGTTAGAATTATGAGTCAAAATCGCGAAAACAAGCTCCTTCTCACCATCCTGACCATCGCTTTAATTAACTACAAAGATGTTTAAACAAATGATCACGAAGAAGCGTATCTGAATTAAACCTTACAACTATTGGACGACAATCCAGGGATTCCTCACGTCTCGGCGGCGAGAATGGTGCGCGCTAAATACTTTGGTGTCAAATATCGAAGGGCGGCATCCCAAGATCTTCCATAAGAAGAGGGTAAAACAAAAAATCGATAGACATTCTAATCATATATATAAAGATTATATTTTGATGTGTCATACTATGAGTAGAACGTATTCAATGGATTAATTAACACAAATTGCCAATATCATCCGGAATTCTCCATTCCCTGATGGCTCAGTTGGAAGAGGATGAGGCAAACGCTTGATGGAATGCCAAGGAGAGTTTCTCGAAATCGTTAAATATATTCTAAGATCATACTATAGACGTCTAGCACATCAAAAGAAACGAATTTTGCAGCAAAAGCTTTAGAAAAAGAAGTGAGCCATCCCAGATGAAGATATATACAACTTTGATTAAACTGGATTTCAAATTATCATGCAACGTAGATCATTGGTAATCGCAATTAAAAACTCACAAAATACTTATGTCGAAGATTCAAATAATAGAAAATTGGTGACGTCGACTGCATGTACTTCAGCTGGTGGGTATCGAGTCTCTCCTATGATCACCTTCATAAGCGATCATTATTTTTGTAATTATTTCGGCAACGAAATAATTGGTGATATTTTGCTCGTAAGATATCACAACGATTTTATAAACGATAAGCTTACTTTTCGTTGGCTTGAGCGCTTCGATAATTTCATAAAAAATTTTACATGAGGCTTATATCGTCTACAGATTTTCGATAGCTACAGTCCTCACGATATTTAGTAATTTGCAGAATATTGTTAGGAGAACAAAATCTGCTCCCTTATACTGCCACTTCACACTACCCACTTAACCCAACATCTCGATTTTAATGTTTTTCAAATGATTAAAAATGAACATAAGGATATCCTGAGATATTAGGTGTTTCATAACTTGATCGAGCAAGCAAAAATTGAATTCTTTGCTATCTTTGACAACTTCTCAAAGCCTGCTTTCACGCCACGCTTGATGATTAGTGCCTTTAAAGAAGCAGACATCATTTCTTGAAGTACTTAGCGGTTCCCAGCAAATATGCAACGATTTTGGAGGCATACAAGACCATAATGATTAGCCTCATCGTCCTTAAACTACTTCTCAATCCGATCATATCGATTCAGTTTCCATTGCCATCCCTGACATGAATGACAGAAATTGGCTTAAGATTTTATTCTACAACACACACAAAAAAGATCGATTTCTCTCCTATTGTACAAAGGGTGATGAGGAAGATTTTTTAGGCTAAAAATCGGTTTACTAGCCGAGGCTTGCCTGCAGAGCATTAACTCAGCGCCAATATGACAAGATCTAGTGAAACACATAAAAAGAAATAAGAAGAATACGGTGAACAAGATACCTCAATTATATTGCAAAATATATGGCAATGTTGCTTGGAGGGTGGTATTTTTGGATTAAGATGATAAACAAGAGGTATTAAATATGAGGACTGGGCGAATAGAAACAGCACGAATTGTCACAGAGAAAAAAAATCCGCGAAAGAAAAAAAAGCTGCTAAGTAGTTCTTCCTTATTATAATATTATTCGATTTATAAATTGATCTGTTTTTTAATGTATATTTTTATAATATTTCTTGAAGGTAAATTACTAATCTGGTTATATCGCTGGCGTGAAGCATAATTGCTGATCCTCATCTAAGAAGTAGCCTAATGATTAAATAAATTGAACAAGTTTAAATAATCGCTCCTTAAGTTACGGCAATCTATTCTAGAGAGAAACTCCTGGTATAGAAATTATCGTTACAACGACATTTTTCTCTGCATTAGTCAATTTTAAAAAAATTATTTAGATACTTGCGGTTCTTCAGAAAATTGCTACTAGTTTTTATAGAACGAAGAACATAGTTTTTCCAGTGATCCAAAAGCCCAACAAATTATTAAAATGGGAACTTATTTCTTCTATCGTAGGATTTTGAAGTGAGTCTCTTTCTAAAGTTAGACTGAATTAAAAAAAAATCTTCTGTAAAAATGCTTATGCATAGAATAAACAAGACCGTATAATTCCGAAATCATAGAGATCTTTTCCAAGATTTAGAAAAAAAAACAGTATGAGCCAACTGAAACTTTATTTGAAGTCGAAAAGCTGAGTACTAGTTGCTTCTTTCGGAGTGTGGAAGGCTGGATTTGAAAAGAATTTATCTTATCAAAATGTAGTCGTGATATTATAGGTCTAATGAAAGACAGACAGATTACTCTAATCATTAATGTAAATCAAGATTGCAAGAATTGTATGAGTTGATTTGAGCTGAGTTGATGTGTTTTGTAATTTAATTAATCAAGTGAACGTCAGCTGTTGGAGTGATAATAAAGTTAGACTTAAAACAAGGGTGGAACTAACCATACTACCCCTTTCAAATTCCTTTTTTAAATTGGCTCGCTAACAAGCACCCCTGCTTTGTCCTTCTGTAGCTCATTATCTCTGTTTATTTACTATTAAAAGTTGATATCTTCATTATTAAACTGGCGTTACAACAGCATTCAAGCTACAGAGTGAAGTACGACACAATAATTGCTCTCGACAACGATGATAATAATTTTTTTCTTAGGCGAAAAATATCTGAATAAAGGCTCTTCTATTGAAAATATTTATCGGTTACAATGTATGTATGACCCTCTTGCAATAAGCTTCTTAATGGCAATATAATTACAGAAAAATATATAACCATCAATTCGATGGCTCCTTTTGCTTGCATTCATCTGTGTGGCTAGAAAAATAGTAGTTGGCATTAAAATGAAAAACTTTATTCAATTTAAGGATCACTCCATCACTTCTTTGATAATGTGGAGATAGACTTACTTATGCGACTTTTCAATTGTCGAATTAGGAAATTCCCAAAAAGACAAATTACGAGCCGTTGATCTAATAGGCTGATTAAGTTTTTTAGGTCAGCCTTTTTTCTTCATAATAAATAGTGGCTCGAGAAGCCGACTTTTATCTCCAGGAATAAGTCTATTTGGAGGAGTATCATTTTTATCAAACCAGCAATGTTGATCAATCTGATTAATGGAGATTTTCCAGTTTTCCTTACTCAGAAAAGGTTTTATCTCATGCTTGCGTGGTAAGCACATAGGAGACTTAAAGCCTCCACTTCAGGCACCCAAATCAATGGCTTCTGCAAGATATATTTGAACCTGGATATATGCTAGAGCAGTCAGTATTACAGATGAAAGAATTTCTTTAAAATATGGCTTTCGCAAATGGTGTGAAGTTCTTTGCTTCGCGGTTGCCATAATCATGCATTAAGATCACGTGAATCTAATGCACAGCGAATCTCAGACGCCTCGCTTCTAGTACACGCAATCAGCACGGTCAATTTTTCTAGCTATCTTGACTTGATGAGCATTAAATAAACAACCACATTATATTTTGACTTGCAGTTAATTATAACGCAAACTCAAATGCCTTGTAGTGATTAAAAACTTTTTTTAAAATGAAAAAGAGTGGAAAATGAATATCAAGCAATTAAAATTAGGTACTGTCGATACCCCTATAAAACCACCTTGTGAACAGTACATACAATAGGTCAACAACTAACAGTCGGAATGTGTTTTAAAGTAGCTAATTTGAATCACTGGATTCTTGCTTTTCTAAATACCGAGTTCTAGCCCCAACTAGAAGGCGGTAGACTGTGCTAAATGTCCTCCAGCATAAAGACATCACTAGTTTTGTGGCTTTTGCCCCCACATTTGTACTTTATTTATTCTTTCAGTGATCAGCAAGTGTGTGAGGTCATATATTAATTCAAAGTTTAATCTTGCTCGCTGCGTTGAAGTCTAATTAGTTGCCCTTTTCCAATTGTTAGTATTAAGTTCATAGTGCTGAAAGAAGAGGTAAACTGGGGGCTTATCTTTGTATGGCATCACCATATCGAGACAGCGTCTTGAGCGACAAGCACGCTGGAGCGGCTTAACAAAAATTGTAGTCCACTAAGTGTTTGTATCTTTAATCAATCTTTGAAGACACCTAGTAATTTTCTCATCGTGTTTCCTACATAGTGCTTCATGCTTAAGTTTTATCTGCTAAACTCCAGAACCTAAGCGTATGACACCATATTTCTGAGCCCATGCTGAGCCACCTTACTTCCGTTTTATTTGGTTCCTTAAGGCTTCAAGACGATCAGCTTCACGCTGTGATATTAGCGCCGACTTTATAATCTTGGGCTTGGTTCAGCTTTGATAAGCTACCAATGTTTCGTCAGAGAGTAAGTCATTGAAGTGCGTCTCTAGTAAAACAACTAGAAAAATGCAGCTAGTTAGACTTCAACGTAGCGAGCAAGATTAAACTTTGAATTAATATATGACCTCACACACTTGCTGATCACTGAAAGAATAAATAAAGTACAGATGTGGGGGCAAGAGCCACAAAACTAGTGATGTCTTTATGCTGGAGGACATTTAGTACAGTCTACGGCCTTCTAGTTAGGGCTAGAACTCAGTATTTAGAAAAGCAAGAATCCAGTGATTCAATTTAGCTACTTTAAAACACATTTCGACTGTTAATTGTTGACCTATTGTATGTACTGTTCACAAGGTGGTTTTATAGGGGTATCGACAGTACCTAATTTTAATTGCTTGATATTCATTTTCCACTCTTTTTCATTTTAAAAAAAGTTTTTAATCACTACAAGGCATTTGAGTTTGCGTTATAATTAACTGCAAGTCAAAATATAATGTGGTTGTTTATTTAATGCTCATCAAGTCAAGATAGCTAGAAAAATTGACCGTGCTGATTGCGTGTACTAGAAGCGAGGCGTCTGAGATTCGCTGTGCATTAGATTCACGTGATCGTAATGCATGATTAGATCCTAAAATCTTTTCGGTCTTTTTTTATCATTACCCTATGGTTACGGTGGAAATTGTAGGTGGGTCTAAGTGGGGACATTTCTCGCTTCAGGGATTACAGCCTGCTAGTGCAGAGCTAGTAAATTCTAATAATATTCTAAGCCTGGATCATTAGGTGAAAATATATACAATGAATTTTTCCATACAATTTCATAACTTTGGTAGATTTATCCTCATCGTCGCACATTTACTTGGTAATAATTAGGAGATTTCTAATCAGTTACAATTATCTTTGTTTCAAGTTGGCTACGCATTGCGTCGCGACAAAGTCGCACAAAAGGAAAAAAAAAGGTACTCCGCCAATTTTATCTTCTGAAGATGTCGACGAAGATTACCTTCGGCTCATCTATCCAAGTCTAGGTAGCGGAAGACAACGATCTCAAGATACACTTCGACTGTTTGTGAAGGAAGCTTAGGACTCTTTGTGCTCTGAATACATTGTCAAACTAATTGAGACTATGCTGTCCGGATGTAAGGTGGTTATAGATGCTGATGGGGTCCGACAAAGTACTGAGGACTGAGGTTTTAATTTGCTTTTGTTGGTCCTCTTTTTAAATCTTTGTTTAAATCTTTCCTTTAGCTTTCAAGTTGAAAATTTTGATGGTATGATTGCATAAAATTTTATGTAGCAGATCATGTATGAATTAGGCCTAGATCATAAGAATCGACCCACCTACAATTTCTCTGTTGGATGAATTTTCCATACATTTTTTGCCAAGAAATTTTATAAATACTATCTCGAACCTGGGAAAATGTAACTCGCATATACATATGCAAGCAGTTTGGCCTGAAAACAAGGATTTGAATATGCGCTAGCTGGGATCATACAGACCTTTACTGGGATATTTCTGCGCTAAAACGACCATGCTTATGTACGATTATTTCATAACTTTCTTTTTTCACATCCGGAAGTCTTGCCAGACATGGATTGCACATAGGATCAACAAGTCAAAAACGCTATTTTGACGCAAGAAAAATTTCGAACAATCAAAAATCCAACAACTAATGCAGACTTTTTGGATCCAGACAAGAAATTTGACAAGGCTAAAAGTCATATCCAATGCAAGGTGACGTCCAACATCTTCGACGTTTGATTTCAGAGCAAAATGTTTACTTGGTGGAAAAAAAAAATAATGTTCATGATTTCTGTCACTTCTATTAGCTTCAGATACATGGAAAAAACGCGACAATTACCTCTTTGATCAATACAATGTTCATATATTGCATTTTCCCCTTGAATGCATATCACTTTCGAATCAGAAATAATATACTTCCGTAAATAGCAACTACAATATTGTAGATATACTGGCTCAAAAACACTTTGAGGGATGGAGTCTGTGTTAGATAAATATTATTTAGCTCCGATGAAATACCGTCAGCTTAAATATTAAGGTGAGATTCTTAATTTGGATTCAAAGTTGGCGCAGTCCATATCACGAAGCGTAGTTAAGAAGCATAAGATAATTCTGTTAAATCACAAGTTACGAGGTTTAGGATCTATATTTGTCTATTGGAGTATTACATTCTCTTAATCTATTGTCAAGTGATAAAGCTTGATATAAAATATTCATTTTATTATTAGATGAAAGATTCGTCTTTGTGTACTTAAATTTCTCTTATTAAATGTTGCAAGTTTCAATATCTTATAGAAAACTATACTCTTATTTAATTTGGTGAATTAGAGAGCCATGTTCGAAAACCACACATAAACAGCCTTTCCAATTTAATGCTTCGTAGCCATGTAACGCATACAGAACTAGCAACCGGTCGAAAATGATAAGTAAATAGGTGAGGAATATCCAAGAAAAAGGGATTCTCATATACACCGGAGCATGTTGCTATACAAACAAAACAAAAATGAAATAATAACAGGAAACAAATGACGAATAGAAAACAGAAAGTAGAAAATATTAAATAATAATTACATGAAAAACAAATGAAAGCTGAACAATTAAAATTAAAAACGCCAGAATGTAACGTAATAATACAAAAATATTGAAAGAATGAAACTCAGAAATTTTGACTATATACATTAAAAAAAGAACGACAAGCAGAGGTACAAGCTAGTACTTGGTTGGGCCTCCTCTGGCATCAATTACGACCCTGCAACGATCTCGCCAAGATGCATACAAGTCAGAAATAAATTCATCAGGTACTGCATCCCAGGCCTCCTCTATGATCCGACGAAGTTCATCATTTCCTACCCTCCTTGGATCGTAACCCGTGAGAGAGTAATAGTCTTGAGTATATCTCTTCATCTTGGCCCAGACATGCCCAATCAAGTTCAAGTCTGGAGAGTAAGGAGGCCAATCGATTGTCTTAATCTCACGACGACGTAAGTTGTCCTGAGTAAGCCAAGATCGATGGCACAATGCGTTGTCGTGTTGAAACCAGGTGTCCCTTCCTTGTGTTCGCTCGTACTGAACCANCAATCAAGTTCAAGTCTGGAGAGTAAGGAGGCCAATCGATTGTCTTAATCTCACGACGACGTAAGTTGTCCTGAGTAAGCCAAGATCGATGGCACAATGCGTTGTCGTGTTGAAACCAGGTGTCCCTTCCTTGTGTTCGCTCGTACTGAACCAGCCTTTGTACTTGCGATAAAATGTACGCATCGTACTTGGCTGAATTCATTGTCCCATACTCCTTTTCCCAAAATGTCCCTAATGCTTTCCTTCCGTTGTGTATGATTC
>QVIK01001082.1:0-12443 GCA_003957845.1 Oidium heveae | reverse complement strand
TGGATTATCCAGACATGCCTCCACCATCCTGTAAATATCCACCGCGCGAAATGTGGTTAGGTCTGTTGGATTCGAACCAACCATCTCCCGTTTCAAGTGGGGTAGGTGCCCAGGCTACCCAGACTCTACTTAGGAGAAGGGCCCGGATGGCATACCACACTACCATCCGACCCACGTGAATACTTTAATAATAGGGAACGCGTAGAACCGGATGACTTCCGGTTCATAATCTAAGGGCACAGCCCGTAACACCACATACCTATAATGTGAATGAATCTGAAGGAAGGCTCCTACTCAAATCCCTCGACGAGAAGTTATTCTTGACAATTCTTGATACTCTTAACTCCGTTCCCACCTCAGAAGAATCAACTGAAGTAGATAAAGAAGCTGAAGATATAGTTTCATCTATCCGTTCAGCTCTCAATGCCGCTTGTCCCAGGACTAAACAGAATAGGCGCGGTTCAGCTTGGTGGAATGACACTTGTAGATTAGCGCTCAGAAGATATCACGAGGCCCGTCGCTGGGGCACTTCTGACACAGAGAAGTTCGACCTCCGAGCGACAGTGTGACGTTCCAAGAAACACTACTGGAAATCTAAGATTACAAGAGCTGGAAAAATTCCTGAGGTGCACAAAATAATTAAATGGCACAATAATGGCCCCAAGTACGAGCCTCCCCCCTTACATGATGTTAACGGAGGACACATTACACACTCCCCTGAGGAAAAAATAGCAGTTCTACGTAGAAATTTACTTTTTCGTCAACTGGACACCGCAGATTATACAGAAGTTGCCCCAATAGTTATCGCACGGACGATACCTTGGACACCTATTTCTGAAGCCGAGGCATACAAAACCACCTGTTCAGTCAACTCTACTACCCCTGGTGAGGACGAAATCTCAGTATCTGTACTAAATACAGCCTGGCCTGTACTAGGGCGCCGAATAACGAAACTTTCCCGACGCTGTATAGAATTTGGGATTGATCCTCGCATATTCAAGAAAGCAAGTATCATTATTTTACCTAAATCAGGAAAAAGAGACAGAGCACTATCTAACTCATATTGACCGATCACTCTCCTCTCTTGTCTTGGGAAAGGTCTTGAACGCCTTTTAACTCGCTGTATATCGTACTACGCTCTAAAGTTTGACATCTTAGCTAAAGACTAGTGTGGTGCTGTTACCCGCCGCTCTGCTGTAGATCTCACTACCACACTATTATGCGGCATTAAAAAAGCATTTGAAACAGGGTATGTCGCAGTTATTATCACTGTTTATGTGAAAGGTGCTTTCGATGGGGTCCTTTGCAATAGGCTCCTCTCACGTTTACGGAGACAAGGTTGGCCTGATTTTTTCGTTAATTAGGTTAAATCTTTCTTCACTGACCGATCGGCTAAAATCAGACTAGACCAGACAACATCTGAACCCTTTGATGTCCCTTGTGGTTTACCCCAAGGCTCACCTATTTCGCCAATTCTCTTTCTCCTCTATGTTGAGCCGTTTTTAAGAATATCTCAAAGCCGCTTCGGGTATGTAGATGACGGCTGCCTTCTAGCTACCGCCAAATCGCTTCAAGAATGTGGTCAGAAACTCCCACAAGAACTGGACCAGACTATCATATGGGGACTTGAAAATGGACTTATTTTCGACATCAAAAAAACTGAATTACAGTATTTCTACAAAAAGAGAAAATATCAAGAGCCCCCCATTCTTCTAGGAAGTGCTACTATTCAACCTAATGATTACACCTGATGGATTGGAGTATTTTTTGATAGAAAACTCAATTTCAAAGGGCATGTTCGCAGAGCCTGCCAACGTTCTCGCGTTGTTACTGATCATGTAAAAAGATTATGCAACACTGTTACCGGTATTAATCCTGCACTTTTACGCCAAGCAATCCAGGCTACAGTCTTCTCAGCTCTTTTCTTTAGCGCGGAGACTTGGTATGGGCCAAAAACTCCTCAATGGTCAATAAATCAGATACAATATAGCATAAATTGTGCCGCTCGTGCCGTTCTACCAGTATACAAGACCACTCCCACAGCTGCACTACTCAGAGAAACTGGATGGGGCACTTCAAGAATGTGGCTAGACCGGTATCGCGATCGTTTGGCAGCTCGCGTAGCTGCAGCCGATCCAAAACACCCACTAAGACGTCGCTGGAAGTCTTTACATTTTAGATGGATTAGAGGACGCCAGACTCTAGAGCTTTCCCGAGACACCAACCATCCACTCTGGATTTATATTGATAGGTCAGCAATAAAGACTGAGAACGGCGCAACCCGCCGCGAGAATGCATATGAAGAGTATCAAAAATGGGCTCATTCACGTATCGACAAGATACTAGATTTAACAGTATTTTTCGACGGAGCGATGAACGAAGAAGGTACTGCAGGCGCCGCCTCCTGTATCCTTGGAGGACCACAAGACAAAATCTCAAATGGATTAGTACCTCTTGAACACACAGTAGAAGTTTATGACGCGGAAATACATGGAGCACTCAAGGGACCTAGAGCAGCGCTCAATCATAGCATGGCGAAATATGCAACAAACTTAGTAGTTTGTCTTGAAAATGAGGAAGCAGTTATACGCTTACACACAGGTATCGCAACACCATCCAGCTCGAAACAAACCCTGAAATTTCAGAAGCTACGTTGTGACTGGGAAAACAGACCGAGATCCTGGGTCTCCGAGGCTGGCAGTGTCAGTGTTCGATGGGTCCCTGGACACGCAGGTATTAGAGGAAATGAACGGGCAGATACGCTCGCCAAAAATGCATGTAATGTACCGTCTACCCGAATTCAGATGTCGGCCGCTAGAGCTCGACGCCTCAACAACGATTGATACGAAACAAACTTGTCAGAGTACTGGCTGACAAGTGCGCCGACTCGAAACAAAGACTTGGATATTAAAATCTCTAGTAAACTACCGATAGAACTTCGAGCACTCTCCAGAAGAAATTTAGCGACACTTCATGCCGCCCGTTCGGGGCATGGTAACTTTACAAGTTCCCACCGCCGCTTTCACCATAACCACGCCGATATGACCTGCAGCTGTGGTCTCGATTGCGAACCATATCATATATTTACATGCCCGAAAATACCAATTCCCCCTCCCCAACATAGAGGCTTAACAAACTTAGACCGAAATATCAAGTGGATTCTCGGAACTCATACAGGTGCTCGTGCATTTGATAAATGGTGCAATGTGGTAAAGTTACATACCCTTGCCATCTTATAACTTGATGAAAAAACCGTCACATCGGGACCGACTCCGTATTCAAACCAAGAAATAAAATTTGAAACAAAATTAGAACAAAACAGGGATTGAAAAAAAATATATATATATATATATATAAAATATCAAATAATTAAACATCTCGACTTATCCACAGGAATTAACACACAAAAACTCTTTTATTAAGTTCTCAATTTTTCTAAGTAGCTTGGTGGAAAAGTTAGCTATTATGTATATAATCTTGACTTGTCTGGTGGCCTAATACCACGCAGACGCCATCTGCCCCTCGGGAGGCTTGAGGCCGAGTCTTACCTGTGAGCCTACTTGGCGTTAACCATGTAAATAAATAAATAAATCAGGAGCAAAATTTACACTTTAGAAATATTCAAAAATTTTTCTGTAACTAATTCCCGGTACGTTCATCCATGAATTAAATATATATATATATATATATTTTTAAAAAAATATATTTTAAATATATTTTAAATACTTGTATAATACTCTATCTCCAACTTTTTTTTTTTTTTTTTTTAAAAAAACAATCAAAATCCATGCTTAGATACCTATCATGAACTCATGATTACGACCTTATTAATGCTACTTCCTCCACCCAGAAGTCAGATATATCCACACTCTGAAACTCTCATGGAGGAGGAAAATGATACAGTTGATGTGGTTATTAAATTTTGTAATATTTTGAACCATTGAAATATGTTGTTGAGACGGTGGGAAACTATGTCCCGTTTTTTTTTTGGTTTTTTTGGTTTTTTTTTTTTTTACAGCTTTGTTACAGGCTAGTTAATATGAACTGAGTTTTCGGGGCTTACACATTGTTGGAGGAACAATCCATTTGACATTACAAAGTGTAGAGACTTTAAGATGACTATCACAGATGTAAGGTCTAGAGGTAGCCAGCCGCTTTGACAACTATATCATACGTAGGTAGATAATGCTCTAATCCCGACTAAAGTGATAGCTGATTTCTACCCCAAAAGGTGTGTATCCGATTGACTGGACACATCTTCGGTTTATCTCAAATGCAGATTCTTGTAGAATCATGGGCCATTGATAGTTAAGTTTCCTTTGGATTGCTTTTTAAAAATTGTTGTAACAAATAATTTCATTTTTATGCCATTTCGGCAGCTTTCTTAGGTTTAACGGGTGATGGTACCCAGAATACGTTATAAAGACCTCCGAAACTTCCAAATTTTCGTTCTTCCGAAGAGTGGTACAGGGTCAGTATACACTGTCATAGGCGATACCTTTGGATTAAACAGCCAAATGAGTGATCTAATAACTTTAACTGAATCATCTCTGGTAGTTGCAAATGCGTATATGATTCTAGAGAAATAGTCCGCTACTAGCAGATTTTAAGAGAAAAAACTCTAGACCTCTTCCATGTCTTATTTAAAATCATCTTATTTATTGAGGTATAAAATTCCACTATTTGCCGAGTGCATTTTATTTTCCTTGTATTTTGTGCCAACCATCGTAAAATTTCAAGGTAAACGCTTCTGGTATCCCCCCATTTCCTACATATACCCCATGTAATCCAAAAATAGGTTTAGCGGCCGCTAAAATATATATCAGGCGAACAGCAAGCAAAGAAGCCCGCAGCATGCATTAAATTTTGGTTTTACAGTAAAAAATACAATGATACACCCCATATTCTGACTGAAATTATGATGATAACACCCTCGAAGCCGCTATTCCTCCCATCACTCATCTGTCGCTGTCTCTCCCTCGACCGTGGCTTCGTGTACGACTTACCCTGATATCAAGTCTTCCATGAACAGCTACCTCTTGCATTCTAGGTAGTGGCTCATATCCCATAACAGCGTTTACACATTCAAAAAAAGATGGATCACGTTGAGTTGATGCTATTTGAGATCGAAGAGGTGGCTCTATGACTGAACCAACAGGTCTGCCACGAGATCTAATCATAGCAGGATCTCGAACTTGCAACAAAGGAGCAGAAGCAGGAAGAGGAGCTTCAAGTAATGATTTTCTAAAGTACCAATTCGGATGGATATCTTCCAGCTTCAATAATCCTAATATTGTATCCATCCGTTCTTTGATTTTATGGCTACAGGGTAAGCCAAGGTTCGTTCTCCACGCTCTGTTACAAGCTGGATCGAAAGGTGACTCCGTATTGTTTCGCAGATAGGCAGGCTAGTTACTTCAATATCATACGTAGTGCTATGGAGTAAGGTAAAGGAAGAGATTTCGGAACAGAGGAATATTTAATTCAATTGGCATGCGTTTTTTTGGCTCCGTCAGTTTTAATAAGATATTCTTTTCTTTAATTCATTAACAGGATTTCGATACCACCTACTACAGTCTTGAGATCACCTATTCTGAATTAGAAAATATATTGACCAATTTCAAAAAAAGAATTTTAACTGTTGAAAAGCCCAATTCATGCTTCAAAACCCAATGAGCACCTTCTGATCTAGATGTGGTTGTGGTTCTAAAATGCAATATCTTGTTTGTGAAATATCTAACGATCTTAGGGGCAATAGGACGAAGCCATATCTTTTCCAGATATTCCACTGCATCGAAGTATTCTGAATCAAATTTATGTTGCAATTCACCCAAAGAATCTTCGTATGTCTTTTGACTGGTTGAATATATAGCTTTACGCCATGCTGCATAAATCCTTTCCCTATCCTCTTTCGTCTCATAAAGTGGTTTACACTTGGCGAGCACATTCTTTTTCACGTGTCACACTCAGAGCAAGTTATTTGTTGTATGAAATACTTCTTTTAATACACCAATAAGAACTAAGTCTCTATCCGTGACAATGACTACGGACATCGGTAAATTGACCTGCAGTATATATTCCTTAAGTGCCTTCAATACCCAAGCAAGTGAATTCTCTGTCACACTGGACAGGAGAGCGAAGGCGACGTAGAAACTAGTACTAATAGACGTATGACCTACGACAACTAAAATGGGAAGATTATATCGATTGATTTTGTCTATACAATCCATCAAAAGGACTTCATAGTTGTATTTTATCATTTCTATGGTATGAGCTTATACAAAAAATAGGTATGTCACTTCTTCAGTAATCTAGATTTTTTCATATCAGAAGGACCAATTTTCCCTGTCTAAGTTCTGCAAAAGTACTTGGATAGGGGTGAGTAATCTAAGTTCCACTTGGCTTATCTGTTTTTTTAAGCGTTATAGATAGATATCTTTAGATTTCAATATACAATTATTATCTGAAAGTCTTCAAGAGGTTAATAATTGTCTAGGGGTATTTTGAGCCTGTGTTTGAACCTCGATATTCTGCACAATTTCCGTAGTCATAGTCAGTTTTCGAAGGAACGAATGAAAACCTCAACTGATGGGTTCATAATTATGTTATTCGTGCATAATGATAATTATCCATCCCACGATCATTTTGTTCAGAGCATAGCAGGCGAATGGACAGCCGATGAGTCTACTGGCGGTACGCCTTTTTACTCCGCCAACAGATTTAATCTTGAACCTGCGGTTACATCGGAGAACTGCTTTATTTACGCGGCCAGTCTTCTTAGAAGACTTCGTACATGTTTTTACAATCGCATAACCCTGACTTCCTGCATAGGCCTTAAACAGCATCAATTAATGCGATGAGATTAGGATAAACAGGGTCTGTAGAAGGAGGATAAAGATTCATAGTGACAATTGGTATTTCAAAATGATGAGAAGATTATGTGGAAGTGTTAATTAGAAAGTTGTGATCAGGGGGTTGGAAAGTATTACAAAAGTAAGATTGGATGCCTATTAGTAAATATATGTGAGCTGCCTAGCTACGTTGACCAGGAAACGGCGTTCTAATTCAGTCCACTAATTTTGCTAACTCTATTTTTGGATACAGGAGGGTACCAGAAGCGTTTACCAATTTTAAATGCTCATCTGTAATAAGATATAATGAAGTAATCTTCATTTCAGCAGCTTGATCGGCAACTATCTCGATGTTATCATGAGGGAGTAAGATATTCAAGACATGCTAATTAGAGTTCTAGAAGTAGTTAAATGAGATTTACTTTGCATTGCAGGGGACTTCTCTTTTGGAGAACCTTTAACAACTTAGAATGGGGATAAAAAGGTATTGCTGGTAGGAATTTATCATCTAAAATATAACTAAGATGAGCTGAGATTTGAAACTAAAAATAATTCGCTCAAGATATTTAAAGATCGTACATCAACGGGGGGGGGGGGACTGTATTTTAAGGGTTCTTTTCGGTGAGGTGTGTTAATGCGGAATACTAACCTTTCTATTTCAGATGCTGTAAGGGACTAGTTGTTTCATGGACGCCACACGTTAATGTCACTTAATGTTTGTATCTTTCTATAACTCTTATATACTAGAGGAAGACTGCATTACATAGCTATCAGAATGTTACAAATGATCTTTTTCCCAATCTCCCAGTAGATCAACGAAAGAATTGGGATAAAGGAAAAAAGTTCCCCTAGGTCACATGATTATAAATTATACAGAGTTAGGATTGAGGAAAAGCCTAATTGGCAAAACCATGGGCAAACCCATAACTGATGCAAATTTTGCGAGATATGGCAGAAAGAAAGCCAACTCTATCAATTATCTTGAGTTGATTCAAAATAGATACAATCTCTATTGGTCCTTTCCAACTGTGAGCCACAATCTCGTCCATATCTTCTACTCTCTTTCTTACAGACGTTGCTTGTTTTCCATCTGCTCATTTGCTTGGCAAACTGATCAAAGTTGATGTGTCCAAAGGAGCTGAATATCTCCATGGTTTATTCTCCTGTGGGAATTGTAGTAATAATTTCTTCTGGTTCTCTTGATGTAGAAGCTGATTTTATAATTTCTTGTTGCAATCCACGGAATCTTATTTTTTTTGTAGAGATCTTCTTTTCAGTGCCGATTTTCTGCACTTGAATTCTATGGAATGAATAGATTATGTTTTCAGTATTTAAATCAGCGAAAGGAAGTGCACCAAGCGTAATGATTGAAAACATTTTCTGGTGATGTTTTGTTATAGTATTCATCATTGACCTCACAATCAGTGAAAAAAACGTTGCCGTGCTCATAAACTTTTATATTTTGATTAGCCTGTGACGGCAACTCACATGGGTTCGGAGGAAATGCAACAATGTGACCAGATGAAGGGTTTAAGATCCAAAAATAAGAATTTAGTCCCATATGTGCTTATTCAACATTATAGAATGAGATTTAAATAAATGACTTCTTCAGACCAATTAATCTCCCGAATAAGTTTTATTGCTGGCTTCTGATTTTACAGAGCTAGATAACGTAGATTCACAGCTTTATACGTTATAATTGAACCGAATTTAAAGTCATTCTTCCACCTTTGGTGATGTTGTACCACATAAGTAGTTATTTTTTACCCAGCATAGAAGAGTCTTAGAATACTTGAGTAATTTATGAGCAACAATGTTTGAATACCCGTTACTATTCTTCATCTAAGGTTTTTTTTGGCGCTTCGTTTTTTTTTTTTTTTTCGAGAAAAGCAACCCTTCTGGAGGTAGAACCGAGGTCAGCAGGAAGTTCTTAGTATCTAATAGTGAATTTTAGTGGTAGTTTTGGTCTGAAAGGCTCAAATCATTGTGCTTACGTTCAAAGTTACCGGAGTAACCTGCTTTCCAGTAAACCCTTTTTTTTTTTCTCTACAATGTCTTGACACATTTAAAAATAAGTTTGCCAGTAGTGCCTGTTGCGCTTGGGTAGAGAAAGTATTAACATTTAGGAGGAAAGCGGGTCTGTTTTGATGATGTTTTGATGCTATAGATTATTGTTGTCTAGCTATTGAATTCGCCGTATGATTCATTTCATAAATTCATACAAGCTTGAAATGTAATGCCGTTAAGGAATTGCACAATTTCTTTGTACACAACAGATCGGGAAATTTGGGAAAATCTGTACGGCTGATAGGCGACTTGGAGGAGATACTATCAGTTTATTTCTCAGCTTGATGTAAGATAAGTATGTAGTTGGTTGATTTTGAATCATCTATGTTGAAAGTTGGATCATGTAAGAATATTTGTGCTTGTTAACATGGTTGATTTTAGACGAGGATGTTGAAATTTGATCCTTCGGCTAGTTAGATGACCTTCATCAATTGTTGGGACTAGCGTAATTCTGAAACGCTTCTTTGTCTGTAAGCTCTTACGTAAGATTCAACAAATATGTTGTCACACCATAGAGTGAAAGCAACAGGCAAAGAAGGTTTAATAACTCTGCATATTACCCAGTCATGCCCAATTGTATGGCAGAAAATAATGCCAATTTTGACAATCAATTCATTAAATTATTCATTGATCAACTCCTTTTTAATGATCTCAATCCCGAGTGTCAGTTAAGGAGAAGACTGGTGTAATTTGTGATTATATTTGATAGGGTGTAAGTCGTCCAATCGAAGGGATGTTACTTAAGCGGGGAAAGTAAGGTAAAAATTGTGAAGTTATTAGATTCCTTAGATTTGGAAACACGAAACGGGCTAGTGACTCTCTATTGATTTATTTTTAGCATCAGCAAGTACCGCAATATAGTTGATTTGGGAAGTTAAATATTTGTTGTTCGCAAGTGAGACATCGGAGATGAACAGGAGCTTTTGGAGATTAACATTTCATTTTCAAAATTCTAGGCCTCAAGTCTTAATTTCAATTTGCCATGTATGGCGTTTATTTTAAGTTTTTAAACCATCAAGTTAGGGACATATTTGATAAGTGTATTTTTTAATTCAAAATTGCCGATTTGTTTCTCGACATAGCCTGTAAATGTGGATTTTTAAATGAGGGGAAAATTTAAAAGTTCACAGATATTCCATTAACCAGCAAGCCAAGCAACAGCACTATCTCAAAAGGTATATGTCCCTCATAAATTATTTTGTTTGAATTTAAAATGAAAAGCTACCTGTGATGTAGAGTCGCAGATTACTTACTGTTAGATAAGACGTTGAGAAACGGAGAATGTGGTAGGAGGTTTAGTTTTTATTTTTATAATTTAAATAGACTTTGTCTACAGTGTAAGTATATATAAACAACGTCACACGGGATCCTAACTCAAAAAGCTCGCAACTACTTATACACGATATCATCCCAATTAAGGGGCTAACAGGCATGAACAAACTAGCTAAATATATTAAGCTAGGCCGGCCAACCCCTTAGTGCCAATAATTACATGCTAGTACCTATATGCTACGTATCATCATTACGGCCCGTCAGCCGATGCAGGTCATGAATGATAGGAACCTTGACATTTACTAGGGGACCACGTTTGAAGCAAGTTTCTTCCCTTTTGCAGTGAAATTTTCTTGGAGTTTGCTATAATTTGACTACTGCTTTTCATAGATTCTTCATGGTACTTAGTATTATCAATTTATGGATATTAAAAGGAGTTATTTTAGCTAAGGTTTAATTTCTTTTAAAGTTAAGTGAAGCACAAAGAATGTATTCTCAACTGCCAGCAGCGTAAGTCAGGCTCATAACCCATCGAAAGATAATACCCTGAAACCCTACCTGAGCAAGCTTGAGATACGATAGCGCTTGGAAGCTGTAGGATATGGAGAGTTAGAAACATACTTTTCCTGTATTATTATTATTATTATTATTTCTATTTAACGTCTGTTCTGTGTACACTGTCTACTAACTAGTGATCTACCATCCCATATGGGGATATAAGACGCTAAGGCCGAGGCCTTAGATCTGAGGACTGAACTAAGTCTAAATCTAATTACAATGATTATCATGTTATCTGAAACAGTAATAATTGGGGAGTGGTAGGCCAGAGGCGAAAGTGTGAGGTAAAATAAAGTTACTTTAAGATTGATCCACCTAACAAGTGTTCAATAAAAAAGAAAAAAAAAAAAACCGTAAATGCCAATGTCTCCAATTTTCACTAATTTTTATGCGGAGTAATTTAACGAGTGCAGATTTCTTCATAGAATTTGGTTTGTTCCAGCCATTTTGTTAAAAGTATGGCCCTTTCTGGTGTTCCGAGCAGTTTGGGAAGTAGCTGATTTAAAGAGCCCTTAGGCCGATAGCCGCGACGCCGCAGTATTCTGCAGAAAAATAAATGTAGCCGGGTCTTAGAAGAACCACATAGGCAGTTTTGATTGGAATTAGTATGACCGAAACGTTTGTGGTAGGCAGCGAAATCGCCGTGCCCTGTCCTGAATGAAATTATCCGGCCTAAGGCTTTCCTACTGAGTAAGAGTTCTTTTGGGAATGCTGGGATAGTATTTATCTCTAACTGAGTATAATTAGTGTGCAAGTGGGTTTTCCACCATACCTCTTTAGTTCTGAGTAGCTTTAGTGAGTGCGACTTCTCGAGTGAGGAGTAGGAGTGACTAGGATTGTCTTCATGATAAGATAGAAAGGACCCTTTTTTGGCCTCGTGATCTGCCTGTTCGTTACCTGTGATACCCGAATGCCCGGGGATCCAACAGATTTTGACCTGTCCTACATCAATATGGGGGAGTCTAGGGCGACTTTTCCACATTTTAGCCGCCTCAAAGGCTTCGATGTGCACTTTTTGTGAAGATCTTATATTGTCCATACTGTAAAACTTGGAGGCCAGTTCTTTATTGTCCGTGAAAACCCATAAATCCTTGGCAAAGCGAGCTGTTGGTAGGTTAGTCGCTGTCCGGATTCCGTGAAGAACAGCGTGTACTTCTGCGTCATAGGGTTCGTTGTGCACACATAGTGGGCCAGACCCTCTAAATACCTGACGATCGATTTGATAAATAACGTATCCAATGCCGACACCGCCTTCAGGGTTTTTAGATCCATCAGTATACAGCTGAATATCGTTTTTTGGAACTCTGTTAAGAAAAGTTTGAAATTTATTCCCACTCGAGTCAGAGGGGTCGAAGAAATCGAGATTATCTTTGTCAAAAGAGTAGTTAAAAGTTGTACCTCTCTCCCATGGGGGGATAAGTAGAGGATTGATTTTTTCAGAGGAGGGAATCTTTTTAAGGAAACGAGAGAGCCGCGATAAGGCAAGATTTGTTGTACGATTATGACTTCTTTTATAAAGGGGGTGGTATGGATCTAGTTTACGTGTTCTCATTGCAGCATTTTCAGATATGGAGTCGAGGATAATTTCAGCCGGAGCTAATCCAGACTCTCTAAGGAGGACTGCGTTAGGGGTAGTGCGGTATACTGGGAGAATAACTCTAGCTGCAGCTGTGTATATCTTATCGATCATATTGA
>QVIK01001079.1:0-12525 GCA_003957845.1 Oidium heveae | reverse complement strand
ATTTAGACGTAAATAGATAGAGGGAGGATAACCATCAACCAACTTTGAACCCTACAGTACTAGTACTGAACTACCCGTTACTAACATTAAGTTTATTTTGTACAAGTATTTGAGTAAACTAAAGTGGATTTACATCTAAATCAAGTTGAAACATTTTGTTCAAGGTAGTAAGTCACCAAGGGAACTTGCCGTATTCTACGCAATCATGTTGGTATAATTTGCATAATTCTCATGTTTAGAGAGGGGTTAGAGAGACAGAGGGTAAGCGCAGTAGACGGCCGCGCCTTACATAATAGATTTGAAAATAAAAACTGAGCAGCCTTTGGGACGGGANTGCATAATTCTCATGTTTAGAGAGGGGTTAGAGAGACAGAGGGTAAGCGCAGTAGACGGCCGCGCCTTACATAATAGATTTGAAAATAAAAACTGAGCAGCCTTTGGGACGGGATTGTTAAACGAAGGGCAGTTATGCAATGCATAAATGTAGGTTAGTATTTGACGTAATTCATGCTACATAGTATCAACGCTACAATTACCCTGTCATATGGTTACGACTAAGTAAACAATAATTGAATGTAAACAACGTCAAGACAGAAATACTTGATTATTGGAATGCAATTAATTGTTCTAAGGTCATTGGTGATTGTAACTTTATTCCCTCTTGTTGGAATGTCGAGCTGCACTCAATCGAACTGCACACAATTGAGCTGCAATTAATTATATCGAGATTGATCAAAGTGACGTAACGTGTTTTGGTGCAATGGCTCCTAACAGTATTGTGCATAAGTATCCGGTAGGATGCTTACTGATATAGAATAGATTGAGAAATTAAAATATACTTCTTACAATTGAATAAAATACAATAGTTACTCTATTAAAATTTACCTTATCAAAACCTCTTCTGTAACCTAAATCAAATACCTATCTATAAACCTAATCCTCATTTACTTATATTGTGGTCAAACGAGCAGGACTGATTCACAGATAATTAAATAAGATACTTAAGTTTATCACTATAAATTAAGACCTCTAACTATCTATTGAAAAAATAACAATACTTTCAAGCCACCGTCTGCATTATAAGATCTATTTTAAGATACTCTGCATTCGTTGAGCACTAAACTTACTGTGAGCTAGAAACTTCAACAACCATATCATTACTTGCACCTTTCCGCTATATTTACTTAACACGTCGCATTCGCTTTCCTCTCGGAAATTCTAGTCTACAATATTCAAGAAGACGGGTTTGCGGGCGAGCAACTTGATCACATCTACAATGGATGGAGTAGGAAAGACTCTCAAAATCCACATAACATAACAAGAGAAACGAAGAAAACACGTCAGCTTCCGGTCAATTCATTGTTGATTTGGAAATTGTAGGGGTCAGAAGTTGTCGGAAATATAAATCATGAGCACAACTACGAAACGAGCTCCATTGCTGCTCTCACCAGCTTTTAGCCCTCCAAGTTGTCTCTAAAAAAATGAAATCGACTTGATTGAAATACTAGATATCTATAGACCATAAATCCTGGGTTAAGTAGGAATTTTAAAAGGCTTTTTCTCAAAAGGGCATAAATAGTTCTTACAAATGCTATGGAGCAGATGTATGACTTTGAAAGACCTGTAATTCTAACAATGAATGACAGAAACCCAGTTCGTAAGATTTATAGATGTAAGGTACATAAGATACAAGCTTATTTTATTGGTTTTGGATAAAATTTGATGATGGTGAAAAAATTTTGAACCTGCTGGGGTACAGTTTTCTTACATCATCGAGAAATATTACATAGTTTGAAAATTGGGGGAAACAATTAACTGGCGAAATAGGATATATAATTGATGTTTTCAGTCAAGGCTCATTTAGCAGCAATTCACATGGGTCGTACACTAGCAATTACCATCAGCATTGATTTTATCTTGCATAAATCACGTCAAATGCTAGTCGACGTTTATGCATTGCATAACTGCCCTACGTTAAGCAATTTGGTGCCCTTCGTTTAGCAATCCCGCCTTTGGGATTGACCGGGGGAAACTGGCAAAATCGGCCATCTAATAAACTTTTAGACTTAGGGTTCATTGAGCAGCTATTCGCAGAGATCACAGACTAGCAATTACAATAAAAAATTGTGTGGGAGCTACCCAGAGTTGGAAATCTAGATGTAGATGCATATACAGTTTTGGGTAGATAGAATAGCATTTCACTTACCCTATAGTGTACGCTCGAATTATATAAGTGAGCAAAAAATCAAGGAGCGCACCCTCTCCCACTCAACCCTATAATTTTTCCACCTAATGCCTTTGCTCCATTCACATTGTGATAAAGTATTCAATTGACTTACAATCAGATGTAATTAAATTGCGAAGAATATCTGATTCTCTATAAATGTCTCTTAGCCACGATTATTTTTCCATATGTCGCCCGGCCCTTATTAGCAGAACTTTCATTCATCTTCTGCGTTGATGCCCCTGCTTTCAGAAGTTTTATTTACCTAAAGAATGAGCAAATTACTTCGTTTGATGCATAATACTTGTATGCATCCCACATTGAACGATCTTAAAAGATGAACAATGGCGTACGAAATAAAATTATCTATAATCACATCCATGCTGGAGATGAGCATTCGCAGAACAATTACAAAGCAACTTACTGAACTATAAGTGCCGAAAAGCTACCCAAAAGATTATTTCTGAACTCTCATTCATAGCGTTTGAAAATGTGAATAAATTTCGGATGCTACAGCATAGGTCTCGACTAAAGCATTCCAATGTTTTCAAGAGCTTGAATCGATCCTTTAGTTGAAGCTATGGATGGTGATCAAATTCAAAGGTAGGCATTAGAAGCCATACTGCCATACGCGCCTGTACCGCACTGCACCTAACTCGTGAAAAATTTTTTCTTTCCAAACGCAAGAGTATAGTTGGATATGATGACTAGCCAGTATTTAAGAATGCTTGATTTGAAGTTATTTAAGCAGGAATGATCGAGCAATCTGAAGAGCACTGATTTAATTTTCAGGCTTAATATTCAACTCCTAAACCTCAATGGTATTAAAAGTTAGTACCCTAATGCCCTACCTTACTAGGCTTTGGGTAAGAAAGTGCTTAGAAGCTGTGGAATGGGAACAATAAGAATTAAATTTCACGCTCTATCAAGCGACAGTCTATCGCTAACTATAAGCCCTTTAGGCATTTCTGTGCAGACTGTCAGTTATAACAATAATAATACATGGGTATCTCTAATCTCCAATCTTTATTCGCCCAACTCCTCAACACCAATTTACGTATGTGATAGGGTGAGCGCTGACATTACATATTAGCGCCGCAATGTTCTTGATACTTGCGTTGATATATCTCTAACAAATGATGTATGACCTACCTTGAAAAGAAATTTTTAAAGCCTGATATACGAATGTATAGAATATAAAGATAGAAATTTAGATAGGTATTGCAGTTAAGTACTGCATGTAAAGATATCATCTAAACAGCTTATTTTATATAGGACCAACGCCTAATTTAAGTTGTTCGTCTTCTGGTTCAATTTTAATTTCTGTTTGGCCTATGGGAAAATTCAGTGTAGATAATATAGAATCCTGGTCATTCGTAGCGCCTGTATAATTTGTTGCTTTTTCTAATTGACCTCGATCGTTCATATCAGCAAGTCGAGCACGTTCTTCTGCTTCACGCTTTGCGGCCTGAGTTGGTGCACGAGTCTTGAGTTCGCCAGTTACAGCTTTTAAATGATAAGGAACTTCAATGCCACTTTTTAAAAAGAAAAGCTTCAAATTGCGAGCTTTGTCTTTCAGTTGTACTTGGTTCCGGTCTTTTAAAACCTCGTTAATCGTTCCCTTGGCGCCGTAAAGAGCTAAAATTTGACTCCAGTATGGTCCTCTGACCTGATCAAGGCCAGCCATTAAAGCCCGTTCTTCTTCACTGCTCCAGGGTCTTCGTTGACTGGGAAGGCCAGGTCGACGAGTATTACTAGGACTAGCTTTAGCTACGGCTGCATGTCGGGCGCGCTCATAGAGAACTTGGGTTGGAGCCGTTTGTTCCAAAGGAAGGCTTAGGTTGCTATAATCGGGATGGTATGATATATTATGAACATTATATTGCTCCTCAAATGTACCTATAAAAAAATAAGTCGCTTATTATAGGCAGTGTGTTTTAACTTACTTCTTTCATATGACGACTGCGAGCTATTAAGGCCGAGGCTTTCAAGAGTTTGCTTTGCAGCTAATTCTACTTGTAATCCGAGATCATCATCAATGACTTGTTGTAGATGATCTATGTTTTGGCCATAGGAGGCAGGTAAGGAAACATTTAAGCCATGCCGTTTCAAATACGGAGTAAGTAAAGAGACTTTATCCAGAAAAATTGCGACCTGCTTCAAGAACCCTTCCCAAGAGAAATTTTCTGATAGGGCTTCTGTAGAAATTTTAGTTCTACTTTGTAACTTTCTCATTCAGACTTACGTATCGAGTCGAGATCGATAGGTGTGTTTGCTAGAAAATCCCGGCGATTTATAAGCAATCTCGTAAATTCATATTCACTATGAGATAAGGGCTGATTTGGATGACGATTTTCTAAGATCTTCTCAAGGTTATTAGGGAAATATTCTTCCAATATATCTTCTCTTGTACGTTCTTGCTCTTCTTGAGAAATGGCAGAAAGATATATCTGTGTTTTAAGGTTAAGGAAGAGATCCCCTGCCTCTTTTGACAGTGGAATGCCATCAGCCGTAAAAATCTCAATGAAATGGTCGTTAAGTTCCAAGAAACCAACTTCATGTCTATCAAAAACATTACATATAAATGTTGCAAGATTAGATATGCGAATTATCTCTCGATACTCTGTTTTTTTCATGTTAAGGACATCAGCGGAGAGGAATAGTCCCTGCTGTAAATAAATTTTTTTGACTTGATCAAAGATAGATCTCAAGGTAAGATATATTTTTCCAAGTTCAGACGTATGTATATTAATAATTGAGACAATCTCATGAGAACTTTTTCGACATAGTAGAGAGATAATTTGAGTAGCCTTTAAATAGGTTAGAGATCTTACGATACTGTAACATATATAAATTCTCTAACTCACCAAGTTCTCAAGCATTGGCAAACTCAATATCCGCATACAGGACAACGAGTCTGATATTATTTCATATTCTTCATTGTGAGTCCCGTCGTTTTTCTGACTCATCCCCACATGTGATTCCATCTCTGGTAATACATTTTGTTCAGGTAGACAAGCAGAAACATGGGCGAGTATTGAGGATAGGTCCGGTGAGCTTTCTGGCGTATCCCTAGTTTCTACTTTTTGCCTTTTATTTATATGGTTTGCAGAATAATCCGAAAGCACGTGCTTTAGATCTGATGATGGCACAAAGTCTCCATATTCATGATTGAAGTCAAATGAACCCGATGATTCATGTTTAACTGTATGTAAACAGTTAGTGTGTAGAGACTAATGTATGAAATTTAGAGTAGACGTAGGTAAGCAAATATTAAAGACTCGATTTATTACATACTGGAAACTTCATTATCAATCATGCTGAAGGAAAAATCCTCCTCTCATTTTTGGTGGTGTGTTATTTTTCTAAGCTCAGTCACAGGCTTTGCCCCGCATAGTTAGTGGCTTTAAAATAAACAAATTTGACGGGAAGATCAACACTATTTTTGTATACCTCTTAGTTTCAATAATTAGCCAGATAATTTGGAGTTTTCAAAAATTTGGTACCCAGACTCGCTTAACACATAATAAAGTTCTGTGATACAATTCTAAATTCTTACCAGTTGTTGTTGCGGCCGAAAAGTAGCAATAATGCTCGGCGAGAACTGAAAATTTTCGTTCCCTAACTAGCCTTTCGATAATTTCTTTCGATTTTATTTCTACAAGATTATTAAGTGAGAGGCACACCAATCTACAAACCTCGCATGTGAACAGCTCGTCATCCCAGTAATTTGACGATCCTCAGGCCCATCAATGGTAAACATAATTCTACAAGGCACGACAAAATAAGACATTATTATTGCTGTTCGAACAACTATTATGGTATGAATGATAAAAGTTGATGCGGTTGGATTTACATTTGGGATCTCCCATTGGATCTTCTCCTAGCTTATGTTCTTTGCATAGAGGTGAGCGTATAATATCTTATGACTAAATGAAAGTAGCTCAAGTACCTTTTATCTGGGAAGAAAACTGGGAAGCGGAGCACCACCTGTGTAGATCTGAAGATCATGTTTTCTACATAGTCCTAAGGATTAACTCTTTGCGTCACGAATACCGTTTAGAACAGACACAAAGATATTTAACGATAAATCTCAAAATACTAATAGCAAAGATTATTCACTTACTCTCTTATGCCTCTTGTCTAAGAATTCAGAATGTCTATATATTCGAGATAGCAGTGAGGTGTAATTTCTTACCCGGTATCAGAAGCGCATTCACAGTGGGCTATAAGTCTTCCCTTCCCATATTTCTGTATTTTGAAATAGATCTTTGGAAGGACCTGACTGGTCTTGCTTGAGACTAGTCCCCCAATGTAAGGGCAAAAAATTTGATATGTATCAAGGAATTCGACATAAAGGGTAAATCTACGATGTAGAGTGGATTAGAATAACCATGGTAGTTCTGGCTACAATCGGAGTGAGGCAAGGAAATTTTCCCATTCAATTTTACTTGATAACCAGGTAGCACTTAAAGCTTTACTGGGGAGAAAGATATCTTTTAAACTCAAGCCAATAGAAATATTTTACATTGTCATTAACGTAGAGGCTGGAAGTTACCAAGCTACTCAAAGATTAGTGGAAATGAGGAATCAGTTGCACCAGTATGTTTGGCTCTACAAACACTCTTTTTTCACCAAATGGTATATGACAGTACTACTTTAATATACAAGCGCCGTTTGAAAATTCATCGCCGCAAGAATTTGGTGAAAGATACTTTATTGTTCTTGGAATCAACCTACAATTGAAAGAAAAAGTGAGTATAAATTTGTATATTAAATATTTTTATATACCATTACTTATACAAGTTTTCTAACGTAAGTAAGCTGTCGAAAACAAATCAAAGCTTGTAAGTGTAATTTTATCCTTAAAAAAAAAAATTAAACGCCATCACTCCAAAGCTCCATTACCTTGCTTTTATAACTGTTACCCCATTCCATGATAAGAAAAATATTTTATTTCTTGCTAACCCAAATCGCAAGAACTACTTTCTTTGTTTTTTTTTTGAAAATGTGGAGTAAAATCAACCAGAGCATAAATGCCGTAAAATGATTATTTATCTCCAATAGTTTAACACTAACACAGTGTAAGGCTCTATCTTGTCAATTATCATTAATAAACTCAGCTTTCTTTTATGCCATTAAGTAAATCTGTCATGTATAGGGTCTAAGATAGGCTGTTAGCTATGCTTCTTGTACTTGTTCTACATTTAACTCCGTTCTTGGATAAAAATAAAATTTCTTGGAAACGTAGAACTTATCAAAGAGAGAAATTTGCATAATTTATATTAGTTTAGAAACATATGAAAGGAAAAGACATACTAGACTTTTGTTGAGAGCCATAATTTCGAATAGCCGTGGCTCAATAGGTTTGAATAATCTCTCAACCCAAGGAACCGAATCCCTAGTCTTGATGGTAGATTCATTTACCTCAATTTTGGGGAGAGTACGAGTAAGATTTCGGAGAATAAGAACGGCCGTTAATGGGATACCAGCAGCCTCCTGCCTCTCATCAACGGCGGTTACATGATATGTGAATGTTCGCCTCTTTGATTGCGTGATATATGATGGTTTATATTTCTTTGCGGGTGGTTGGGCCACATGATCATAACTTTCCCTAGTCGAGGAAGCTGAAGTAAAGTTGGGTGGTGTAAGATGAACCTTAATATGCGAAGCAATTTGAGACAATCTTTTAGCTGGCTCGTTTGTGAATCTTTGACAGTTACCCCAGCAGCAGGTGTAAAGTTTATCTGATGAATTGTGAAATTGGCCATTCTCACCTAGAGTAGCACCCAGGTGTGTGCTAAGAATATGTTGATACATAGATTGAGGACTCATGAAAAACTGGTTACAGGACGTAGGTTCTATGTTGGGATTCGCCCAACAACATTTGCGGAATTCATTACCTTTAATATCGACGGGGGTTTTTCGATACCTGATGCCCTTGATAATAAATTTCTGTACAGCACCTGTTTGAACTTGTGCAGCAGCCTTGTCAGCAAAAGTGGTGCTAACGTTCTTGATAAACTCGGCAGCAGGAAGCAATGGTTTTCCGGTCTCTGGCACACTGTTAGTGAAACAGCTTTGGTAGGCTTGCCAAAGAGCTATCTGAGTAATAGATTCCATTGCATCCTCTTCAAATAGGCATTGAAGCCAAAGAGAACTACGTTCAGGCTCTTCTATTGATACCAACTGAGTGAATAATTCTTGTGGAATTGGAGCGATAGATGTTGGTGCAGGCATTCGGTAATCATTACCTGTAGAAATATCGTTTTCCACAGTTTTTGCATCATAAAGAAGAAAGCGCACAAGTTGGTTAACCAAAGGTTCCAAATATCCTTTAGAAAGCATAGGCTCTACATTATTGACGATAGCAGTGTATTGATATAGAAAATCTAGACAAGTAGAAACAAGATCTTCATCGTTCAGTAAAATACAATCCAAAATTCTTTCAATAATATTTATTGGAACTCCCCGGAGAAAATTATTTTCTTCCAGATTCATAGAGATCCTACTTATCGCTCTCAGAGCTGTTAAAATAGAGCCTCTATCTTCCAAGTAAATCTGATTTAGGAGAGAAATAAAAAGTGGGTCATTTTCGTCCAAGTGAAGATACTTTGTTATCTGTTCTGCAATATCTAATGCGTAATGTTTCAACTCAATGACCGAATCCATATTAGGGAGGTTTAATGCGATAGTCAAAAAGTCTCGTGATAATGGAAGTTCTGAGACATACAAGGCATTTTCCTCTAACATAACCATGTTCCTTAATGTTAATGCAGCTTCATTAATCTGAAGCATAGCATCACTAAATTTCTTTGACTGAATATTATCATCAATGGGTATTCTCTTGAGTTTCGAAATCTTCTCCAATATATCTGGGGTACCATCCAAACCATTTAGTGTATCTATACTAAAATCATCATCATACACATATTTGATGTTCCATCTCACTTCATAGACTAAGGAGCTAACTTCAAGAAGCTTTTCAATGAGACCTTCAGCAAGCCCAGGAAACCCTTCAAATCGGTACTTATCGCCGCGTTCCATCGATATTTTCACCAGATGATGTAGAGCATAATCTTGCTCGGCAGGAATACCTGATCTTAGCGCACACAAGCATCGAACATAGATATTTGGACCTTCAGATCCACCTGGTTCCAGTTAGCACTTTACTTAAGTGGGTAAGGAAGAAGCACTGACTCCCGGGAAGAATTACTCCTTTGTTTTGACGCTGAGTCCTGCTTGATCCATTAGATTTCCGATTTTCATGAAGAATCTTATTTCGCCTCGCAAATTCGACTGGATTATTTCCGGGGGTAATTATAGGGCGTAAAGTAAGAGGTATTTGAGGGCGAGGCTCATAGTTTGTGACAGTGGATGAGATTTCAGCGTTGTTAGCAGGGTTATAAGATGTAGATGCACCTCTTGGTATCTGTAAAGCCTGCTGTTGTTGTATATTTTGGAAATGATTTTGCGCCTGTGGAGGATGAGAGGTTGTGGATATGTTCCTAGGTTGTCGAGATGATCCCGTATCAGGCTGAAATATTATCCGCTGTGGAGGTTGTTGACGTAGGCCTCTTGTAGCTCTTCCAACAGAGCCAGGTGTATCCTCGCTTACATTGCGTTCTCTTGAAGGTGTTCCATCATCACCTGATGCTTCAGAGAAATCGTTGGGACCCCCGTCCCTCTTGCCTGGCGGTACGAAGTTCTGGATAGTTCGAGTACGCAATCCCCCCCCCCGAGCTGTAAGATCCTCTAAAATCTCTTTTGGTGGTGGCTCTTCACCCCAGTGAGTTGATATTTCATATGCCGAGAGATATTTATAATAGACACCCTTCAATTGAAAGGCGACAGCTGGGAGATTACTAGATCCTAGATTGAATTCCTGGCCTAATTTTCGCCAGGCCAACTTTTCGTCACTGACAACATCATATCCACCACGCGCTATCACAGCTTTGTACAGTCGAAGGAGGTTCATATGCTTAGTTCCAACTTTTGGTTCAGGATCAAAGTAGGTTCCTCTTTTCTGATGATATGCCGCAAGTTTATTAATGAATTCGACATATTCAGAAGACCGCTCAAGAGAAAGCTCTCGCGATATCTGATTGGGTGCCATGATTACTATTCTAATATTATTGACATTGCAGTCCGACTTTAAGGAAAAAGTTGACTCACCTTGGTAGCGTGGAGGGCAACGCGTCGCTTTCGGAAGAAAGTCACGTTTGGACAATTTAACCGAATCCCGATGTGTTTTTATAGCGGCCGCACCGATCGTGCTTTTAACACGTATGAAACTAACCAAGTGTGTGTAACACACGATACTTATGTGCGAATATGTAACACGATATATATATATATATATATATATATTTCGACAAATTTTTTGCCACTTAATTATTTTTCACTTTTCATCTGTTTATGAACACTAGATTAGGGAGAGCCTCGGCCTTTTAGAATCTCCCGTGTTACTGTGTTGATGTTCCCAATAAAGTTTTAGTAAATCAGTTGCCGTGATGGGTAACGAGCTATTTTGCCTTCTTTCATCATTGTGGATAAGGCATCTTACAATGTTTTTCGTTAGCTCTTATAATTTAATCGCTAGTGAGCTAACTGGCTAACTTTAAATTATTTACTCTGATCTATAGTTTGAGAACAAGATACACTTGTATTTGGCCTACATTTCATCGGCTTCTTAGTTATAATGATATAGGCCATAGTCTGGGTTTTCCACTCCGCCCTGTTTCGAAAATCCCAGTCAATGAGCAGTGGTTTTACTAATACGCAATGTTTCCTCAATGTGGAAGAAAATTAGTAGGAACTTAAATCTTATACAATTAAAATTATTTCTTATGAATTGGAATTGATGTATCCATAAGCTGATATATGAAGTATCTTTCATAAAATATTAAGATCAATTTGACAGGATGAATGGTACGCACAATAGTAGATGTAAAATAAACTATATGACGATCTATCTGAATACCGGGGCATTTACACTCACTTGGCTAAGATAAATAAGCTAACTAAAATTGGCTAGCTCATATTGTCACGTTGCTTCTAACATCCTACACATGTAACAAATCTTGACCAATTTATAAGTTTTAATACATCAGCCCCGATATACCATTTACCACATCTACATGACGATGACTTAAGTGAGAGAGTCAGCGACCTTCAATCTAGAGCTAAGCTTCCTCATAAGAAGTGACTTTGCCGCCACATAGAGACTGAAGATATACCATTAGATACCACGACTGTTCCTCGATGCAATATCTCTTAGGTAGAGATCTCCACTTTAGAGGTATATAAGGCTACCTGTCAAGTCGCTTCCACTACTCCTTGTGAAGATGAGCTCACTTCAAGTACGCTTCGTACAGCGTGGCCACTTTTTGGCGATCGTATTACAAACCTTTTTAACTACTGCATTAAACTTGGCATCTATTCAAGAATATCCAAAACTGCTACAGTGATTATCCTACCCAAAAAAGGAAAAGAGATCGATCGCTTCCTAAGTCTTATAGACCTATTGCCCTTTTGTCATGCTGAGGCAAGAGTCTTATGCGACCCATCGCCCGTCGCATCTCACATTGGGCACTTAAGTTAGAAATTCTTGCCCACGACAAATGTAGTGCAATCAAGCACCGCTCCACTGTTGATCTTACGACAGCCTTAGCCTGTGATAAACGTCACGCGTGGGAAAGAAATAAGATCGCTGGCTTTATAACTGTCGACGTAAGGGTGCGTTTGATGAGGTGCTACGTAATCGCATGTTATTTAGATTGCATTCTCAGGGATGGCCTGTATGTCTTATTTAGTGGGTAAGATCTTTCTTATCTGAAAGACAGGTGCGTATTCGTCTTGACCACACAAAAACTGAGCTGCTTTCTGTAATATGCGGACTTCCACAAGGATCTCCAAAATCCCCGATTTTATTCCTTCTTTATATTGAACCACTGCTGGGCCTTTCGCAGAGAAATTTTGGTTATGCCAATGATCCTGTATTCTTTGTTTCAGGTGGAACAAAAAAGGACTATCAATTAAAGCTACAAAAACAGCCTGATCTTTCGCTTGACCGGGCTATAGATAATGAGATTCTCTTGACATGGAGAAGACCGAACTAATTTATTTTCACAATAAAAGGAAATATGTGAATCTTCCCTTACAAGTCGGAGATTTCTTGATTGAACCAAAGGAACTAATCAAATGGCTTGTGTTACGGGCTGTGCCCTTAGATTATGAACCGGAAGTCATCCGGTTCTACGCGTTCCCTATTATTAAAGTATTCACGTGACAGTTGGCGG
>QVIK01001078.1:0-12531 GCA_003957845.1 Oidium heveae | reverse complement strand
TGCTTAGACAGAACGAAAAGTCTATCCATGACGGGACAACTTGATAAACATTGTTCCGATGGAAGTATTCTCAGAGAATATGGGACAAACATTACTTAAGTTTTCTGAGGGTAATGAAAGATGTCAATACTGTTCAAACAAACTAACAGATAAATAGATACACAGACAGATGGCCAGCTATCCAACTTTCATGATTACATATGGAAAGAATGACTTGAACCCTGCTTCAAGTGATCGTGTAAAAATGTGTATTTCCCCATGAAAAGAAGGGAAGTGGTGCCCGCTGCTTTTGTATGGGCAGCAGTCGTAACTCAANTTCATGATTACATATGGAAAGAATGGCTTGAACCCTGCTTCAAGTGATCATGTAAAAATGTGTATTTCCCCATGAAAAGAAGGGAAGTGGTGCCCGCTGCTTTTGTATGGGCAGCAGTCGTAACTCAACATAAGCTTCTCTAATTATTAGAGTTGTCATTTGCCAAACTAGCCAGGAAGAATTAAGAAAGCTGAACTTTGGCATTTGGAGCAAGAATCATTCATGAAGACCAGTCCTATTCAACTATTAATCATCGTCAATCGTCCACCTTTACCCATCAACATTCCAACTTCTTCACTTTTGAACTTCTTTACTTCTTAACTTCTTTCTGATTCCATTTTTCATATCAATTCTATACAAATTACGTATACAATTCACAAGGTAACGCGGTTATTTTGAGAGTTCAAAGTTGACTACTAATTATTTTACAAAGATGCCATCTTTGTGAGCTTTTATCAGATCAAAATCCCAATTACCTTTGTCATCTCCGCCAAAAGAAGTAAATACTGGTAATTTCACAAAGCAAACATCGCAAAACAAATTTTCAATTTCATCAAAGATACGTCATTCTAGTGTTTGTAAGAATGCTATGAAAATTTTAAAGGTATTTCAATTTATAAATATTTCACAACTTCGACTTCAGATCGTGATCGAATTATATATCCTCGATATCTTAACTCATAACGCGCCACATAACACACTGACGCATTGTAATCATAATCTATTTCAAGTATTTCTCAAATTGAGGAATTAATAAAACATATATTCATTTTTATAAAACTATGTTCTCACAAAAAGATGCTCACTTATTTATAGTGTTCATTATTTAAAAATAGCAAAACTAAGAGTACAATACCTTCCCCATCTTCTTCACCTCAACTATCTTCAGACGACTTAACTTTGTTCTTGCAACAAAAGACGGATGTCAAAAAATTTATACTACATGGTGGATATTGTAATCTATCCATTCATAGACTTCAGCGAGCATTCATTGAATCATTTGGATGCATTAATTACCATGATGGTAAGGCTACTCCAGCCATATTTATAGAAGACCCCGTGTCTGGCATTCTGTACGAACTCGAAGATGTACATGATGTAAAAGATAGATCGATTCTTGTTTTGAACGATAAGTCACTTGAAAATAACAAGTGTAAAAAAGATAAAGATTTAAGCAAAATCGATAAATTGATTAAAAATCTGAAAATAGTAGTAAATGAACAGCAAGAGATGCTACAAAATGTTTGCAATGGCCACCAAGAAATTACAAAAGAGGTATCTGAGTTACAGACAACAATGTCATCAATATATCGAAAAGTGAACCAAGTAGTTTCAGAGGACTACACAACCTCTGGACAAAAATGTTTAACTACCTTGGCCACTGGTTTCAATAATGATTATGGCCGTAAGTATGTGGAGGATAAAAAAATTGTTATGTATAAAGAATTCAATAAACTTGTTGGCAATGTTGATGACTTGCTTAACAAAGATCAAGAACTTAGCCAAGATGTGACAGATTGTGGTGTGGAACCTTCATCACGGGGATCTCGAACTACTTCAAAAGATATGGCACTTGTTGAAGTCAAACTGAATAAAATCAAAGAAGTTCTTAGTGACGAAATTCCAATCTGGAATAACACTTGGAAACAAGAAATTGAGCGTGTTCAACACGATAGAGAAGATATGAGAGTTTATCAAGGCTTAATTGATGAACTTCAGGAGGACATCACCAAGGCATATCGTATATTGACTAACGTGAAGTCGGCATCAAAAGTGCAAAAAAGAAATCCTTCCAAAAGTGGCAGTTGTGCCATATCACGAGGATGAGAATGAATATTGAAGGGAAATTTGAGGATTACTGTATTAGGTGTTGTCTGATGTCTCGAAATATGAATCACCCTTATTATTACAAACATTATCAAACATTATTATTATCATTATCATTATGATTATCATCCTCATTCTCATTATTATCATCATCACTATCATAGAATATAGTTAACTTTATTACTTTAAATTAGAATTATGAACCTAAATTTATCGTTAAAGAATTTTCATTCCTTATAGTAGTTCTCTAAACAATGTCAAGGACGGTATATATGCTCTGAGGTGTTCTCGATTTTTATCGAGCTTTACTTCCTTTTAAAGATGATAGTTTTGTGTACCACACTACAGTCACAAAAGTAGTCGATTTGGCGCTAAGGACGGAGGTTTAAAGTGGAGAACAGATATACTTGGATTTTACGACTTGGGTTTTTAGTCGGATTACTACTCGGATAAATATCCAAGTAGTCTTCCTCGCTTAGATATAAATAATATGGCTCCTTATAAATTATGCTAGGGATTTTGCAGGGGTTGTGTTTTACTTCAAATATACAGAGAAAGTCAGGTGACTCTTCTTAACCAGTTTAGCGTACAGAGGGCCGTGTTAGTGTGTTGACATAAATGTAAATAGAAACCGTAAATAGACTAGATAGAGGATACAACCTATTCTTGATAGAAGCAGTCTTTCTGGTGACCTACGCAGGGATTTAAAACACGAACTGCACGCTGGTTTAACTTTTGAATAGCCTGTATTGGAATGAAAATTGATTTTGAAGACGACCATTCCGCAATCCAAACTGGTTTTCCTTGTTTACATTTGTCCTTACGATTGAATAGCCTCATATTTTTATAAAAACGCGTAATTAGCCGTGCCAAATTTCGAATTCAGAATTTCCGCCTTTCAAGACTCAAAGAATTATCTCATAGAAGCTAAAATAATAGCACAGCGTAGAACGACCTAACATCGAGAAAACTCACTCTCATCGGAACACTCCCTACTAATCCGAAAAGCATTACGAAGTGAAACCAGAATTTTATATTCGAACTTGATTTTAACATCTTAACATTTTTTGCAATATTTCCCAATTGACGAAACCGAAAAAACATAATTTATAGAATTTCACTCATCCACTTCGATTTTGGAACCACAATATTTCCTCTACTTATACCACACAATTGACCCCCTTCAATTTTTCTGAATTTATATCTCAGCATTAAGTTTATGTTTAACAACTTGGGAACCATAAGAACACGTCCTTCAAGTGCTCACTTGTTCGAAGACTCAAGTGATTCAGAAGATTGTGAATTGAGAACCAAGAAAGAACAAGAATCTAAAGAATCATTATTATATCAGACAACAGAAGAACTAATATCTATAAATTTGAGTGCAGTTTTTGGAGCATCTACTTTATTTGAAAATACTATTAGACCATTTCCGGAACCCCAAGCCATGAGTTTAAAACCTAAAGTAAGAGTGCCTAAACTCACACTTCCCTATTTTAATGGAGAAAGCCAAAATACAGACCGTTGGATGCCTGCATTGAAACAAGATTTTGGGGCCCAGGATGTGGACAGAAAGGACTATCCATCCTTGTGGTTAGAGGCAATCTACTCAAGAGTCTCTGGGAAGGCAGAGGTATGGATGGATCAGACTCTACTAGCTCGAAGTATCATGCAGAATCGTGATAAAGCCACAATGATAGAAGTAGAAACATTTGAAACAGAATTTAGATCCCGATTTCCTGGAAGCTTGACATCTGACCCACAGCCCTCAAATTTTCTGTATGCACAAAGCTTTAAGCAAGATTTCAATGAGACACTCATACAGTATATATCCCGTGCTAGAGAACTATGGAGCTCAGCAGGTGGGAAAAGAACTCAAAAAAATGACCCAATGTTTGACATGGGTTGTCAAGTGATAGTTCAAGGTTTTGTTTCTGGACTATTCGAAGAATCAGTAAAATTAAAAGAAATTGAAAATGGTGCAATAGGAGTTACATCTCTAGAAGATGCCATTAATAAAGTAAACTCTGCTGCACAAACGTTGCAACACTTATACTTATATGGCCCACAAGCTGGAATCGCCTGTAAAGCTTTTTCTCAAATGAGCCAACGGAATTTTCTTCCAAGTAGCCAAGCGTATGTTTCAGCAATTAATTACACCAACTCCATGCCTGCAGCTCAGATTTTTCCATCATCGCTTGCCAATAGGTATGATTATTCCCCTAACGCCTTTTATCAAAACACACAACTTCACAATCAACCTCCTCTTCAGTCATTTCAGGCTTTTCCCCCACAAACTTCACAACCAGTTGCGAATACCCTGGCTCTACTACCGCCGTCTACAAGTAATACCAACCCATCGAGTCCACCTGGATTTATCCAGAGATCACAACAATTTTCAGAATCTCATAAACCTCAACAATCTTCTAGATACCAAGGACCACCTAGACCCCAGCAAGATAATAGACCATTGCCTGTGAGAAGAGAATTACCATCTGGATTTGATCCATCTCAATCAAGACATCCCGTTGTAAATGGCACAATTCCTTTTGGTCTTCATTGCTTTAAATGCGGTGAACTAGGTCACCCATCAAGAGAATGTCCGACCTCTAACGCCCTATCATATGAAGAAAAAGCAGCGCTATATAACCGATATGTTGATAGGGTGCTTTCTTCTCACCAAAGACAGGTCAACTTAGCTGAAGCTCATCAATCTGTTCATTCTCATATGAGCTTTGACACAAAAAGAAATACTCCAAATATTCCCAGAAAAAATTCACCTTGCTCTTCGAAATCTCAGTCTTATGAAGAAACAAATGAAAGTTATGAAAGTGATTTCCTTAATTACCCGTCACAAACATATGAAGAAGCCACTGGCCAAAAAGAGAAAATAAATTTTAGAGTTAGTGGGAACGCAGTAGATTCGATAGAAGTTGGAAATGATACTCGTGAACACCTATCAAATGATGATCAGGTGCCTTTAAGTACCAGAACTGAGAAAGGAAGTGAAATACCGGAACCCTCTCCAGTCAATACTACTTATAATCTTTTGGATGATAATACGGTTACAGGATTAGTCACAGAGGAGTTAGATCTTCTGAATTTTTCGGGAAGTCTTGAGCATTTTAGCGTCGTCATTGGTCAGGGGAAACGCCGCTCAATAAAGGAAATTTTGATGATGCACATGCAGAGGTCATGGATGTTCATACTTCTAGAAAGCGGCGCCATGTTGAATTGGAAAACATATCAAATTCACAAGATATGGAGGATAACCATCAGTTTCACCAAAAGGGGCCAAAGCTTCCTCTTGAAACCAAGAAAAAGGAATTGAAAGCTATCTTCGGACGAAAAGATGAGGGTCCCTTAGATTACAAATCAATGTTGTCACAGACTATGATAACTGTTAAGGGTTATATATTGACATTCACTAGTTTAGGTATGGTATGTTNATATATATATATATATATATATATATATATATATATGTATATGTGTATGTTGATATATATTCTATGTAATCTATATTTTCTGTATATTCATGTGGGGGTAATTTCATCTATTTATCCTCATTTACCCCTTTTTCAGACAAAAGCGAAATCATGTCTTAGACGATGATTCTCATCTCGCCTAATATTAGAATATATTTATGCTCGCATAATTATTCATCATAATTATGCTTACAGGTACTAGAATTACATCATACCTTTAACAATGACTGTGAGTGTATTGGAATTCTGTCAAGCTTCACCCGATGCCGCCAAGCATTTTCGTCACCTTGTAACGAGAGAGAATTAGAAAAGAAGAAGAATGAGAACCGGCAATTCAAAAGCTGATGATGGCAAAATAGATTATCCAATAAGCCAATTAAAATGGAAGGAACCTCTGAAGTCGAAAGAGATTCCGAGAGAGGCCAGACCATTCAGATTAAATACTGCTTGCATCATTAGTAATCAAAAGACTATAGTGACCTTTCAGAGGGGTACGGTACAGGCAGACCAAGGCTCAGATTTTAATTTAATTTCGAACTCCTTAGTGAATGATCTAAAGCTTGAAAGACGAAGCTTGAATGGTCTGATGGGATTTTCAATGCAAACAGCTGACGGTTCTATCAGTCAGCTTAATGATTTTGCCGTCCTAATCGTTGGTGTTGGGAATATATACCGGAATATTCATGCATTTATCCGCCCTGAATTGCCAAATCAGCCTGACTCAACTTCCCTTCTTCTCGGACTTTCTTGGTTGTATAGTGTAGATGCTACTATAAAAATTCGAAATTTCTCATTGACCATTGGAGATCCTATAGATGATAAATATCGAGAAAAAGAAAGGGTAGTTGTAAAAACGCCCAAATGGGAACCACATCCAAATCATAAATTACTACTAAGGCCAGCCAACCATGATATCCTATTTAAAGCAAATGATCCGAAAAAAGTTAAGGAAGATTACTCCAGTAGTGACGCTGATGAGGATTCATCCGACTTTAGTTCAGATAATTCGGAAAACTAGAGAGTCCCGGGTATGACTATAAAGTGCATTCTAATAATCCCTCAGTTTTTCAGAACAACTTGAGTTCTGAGCCAAACCTAGATAAATTATCTTTTAATAAACTTCAATCTCAGACAGTAATTAGTACTGGTCTACCGGTTTCCTCATCCCCCATATATGGCTTACATTCAACTAAACTTTCATTAAATCCTCAACCAAATTTATCAGAAATTATACCATACCCTGAATATAATTCTTGGGAAGAATATATATCAAAGATTATATCCATGAAATTTCCCTGGAACCTTTCAAGCTGCCTATGGCCTGAAATAATTTTTCATTGCAAAGTATTCCATATTCCATTAGCTAAGCAGAATCAAATTGACACTGAATCCCTTTTAGCAACTTTAAATTACAACAATAGTCATAATATCAATATCCCATTTCCCACCACTAGAAGACCCTGTGTCCGAAAACTTTCAGAAGAGCCTATAGATGTGATTAATAAGTGGTTCGCTACTTGTGGAGTTAAGTTGGGCTCCCAATTAACTAGAGAAACAAATAAAAACTTGATGCTAAGGCTATTATACACTTATCGAGATCTGCACGCCGATAAACTAGAGGATATGCCACCGACAGATCTATATGTACATAAAATTAAAATTAAGGCAGGTACCAAGCCTTGGAATAAACGAAAGCAAAAAAGGTGGCCAGCAGACAAGAAATGGTGGCTACATAAAATTGTGGCAGAAGGAGTGGCTTGCAAAATGTACGAATCAACTATTGCGGCGAATGGACAGTTTTCGGAGTGGAATGCACAAGCAGTGCTAGTAGACAAGACCTCAGATCCTGAATGGGACGCGGAACCTAGGATAACCTTCAATTACAGAAACGTCAAGGAAGACTTACCAGCTGCAAGGATGCCTTTGATGTCAACCAATCATGAATTTTTAGACGACCCAAAATGGAAATTCTTTTGCCAGTTTGATTTCAAGCACTCATATTGGAGTATTTCGTTAGACCAAAAATCAAGACACTACCTGACTTTTACTTTGGATGATCTGCAACAAATGCAACCTACCTGCCTACCTCAAGGGTCAGCAAGCGCCACTTTTGGTCTTTGTGAAGCTCTGCGGATTGTATTTGGGGACATACCTCCACTTCCAGATGGACAGTAATTACCAGATGGGTCTGATGGCAGCTTTCATTCATTGTTAAGATCAGATAGCCCCAATGAGAGAGCCCATATGAGCTTCTATATGGAGAATATATTTGCTGCCTTCTCAGATTTCGATGAAGCTTTTGTCTGGTTGAAAGATTCATTCTTTCCTAGAGTTGCCTGGAGCCGATTTAAACTTTCGTTCAAAAAGGTCTTTTTGTTCATGGAGTCAATCGTTGCATTAGGAGCTCAGCATTTTGCTGGAGGTGCGTCAAGAGCAAAGCCTGCACGTGCAGAGAAAATCCGATCTTGGCCTGTACCAACTGACGTAGAAAAAGTGAGAGCATTTTTAGCTTCTGTACAAATAACAAAGTCATGGGTTAAAAACTTCAGTGAGATTTCTCGCCCACTTACGCGTCTGGTCGGTAATGTAGAATGGGTTTGGGGACCGTCAGAGCAAGTAGCATTTCAACTTCTTAGAGAACTTTGTTCCTCGTCTACTGAAAGATATGAATATGATCCTGAAAAATTAGCTTATATGTACACTGATGCTAGTAAGTACGGAACCGGGTGTGTTATTATACAGTACCACGATATGAAAGGAGTCCTAACTGCAAGACCTACCTTATATGATAGTAATTTGTTAAATAAGGCACAAAGGAACTATGGCACGTATAAACGGGAGTTACTAGCAATTGTTACTTACGCGAAAAAGTACTCATATATGTTCGCAGGGAAACGAGGGAAGGTTATGACTGACCATAAACCCCTCACAAGTTTTTTGGAGTCACTCTATGTGGAAGGAATATACGCGAGATGGAATGCTGATCTTTCAGTTTTGAATCTAGATATTGAGTATATTTCAGGAACAAGGAACGTTATTGCAGACGCATTATCACGTACGATTTTTCCAGATCCTGATTGTGAGCCGGACGATATCTTATTAGATCATGGAAATATAAAACAATCAATTGGTGGTGTTACGGATTGGGTGTGGAAGGATGGCGTTGGGGGTTATGCAGATTTTGTAGCAAAACAGAGGGAGAGGGACCTCAAAGCTGCTCCAAATGATATTTTGAGATCAAATTTATATGATTGAGAAGATGTCACCATGGCAAATTTAGTTTCATTTTCGATGGAGGATCGGGAAGTGATAGAAGTTTACTCGGCTGAAACAGATACAAACGATTACGTTTTGGATCCCTGGTACTCTGATATCTATAACTATATAAGTTATGGCCGCTATAATAAGAACATGGATAGAGTTCAACTTAGGGCATTGTTACAAAAATGTACATTCTATAGGATTGAGGAGGAAATAGTTTTCCGGGTATGCTCAGGGGAAAGAAGGAGATGTGTGCTCCAGAAAGAATTTTCAAAAGTTCTGACTATGGCTCACGATAAGGGAGGACACTGGAGTGCAGAACAAACTCTGAAGCATCTGAGAGAATACTATTGGCCGAAAATGGCATCGGATGTTAGAAACTATGTTCTCAGTTGCCTAAGGTGTGCGAAGCATGGAGTTCAAAGCCGGAATATAACTCAAAGCTCAGCTCGAGTAACAGCTCCTTTCGTACTACTAGGAATGGACTTCATTGGGCCTCTACCAGATGTTGATTTGGATGTACATAAAGCTAGAGCTCGTCTATGGCCTCACTTGTCAGATATTCATGCGCAATTTAGTAGCGCTTATGGCCCCTTTTATGATGGTTATCCATTTGTTGCTGGACATCCACCACAGCCATCTACAAAATTTAGGTTTTCCCATGTTCTGGTTGTGATTGACTATTTCTCGAGATTTGTCTGGACTTTTCCGTGTACAGGAACGTCATCAAGTGAATTTGTTCGTTGTTTGACCTGGCTATTCAGCCATATATCTGCTCCAGTTGCAACCTATTCGGATAACCAACCATTTGGGAGTATAGTGGTGAAGAATTTTCTTGAAGGTTTGGGTGTAATACCTATACTAGCACCAGTAGGAGCTCACCGATCTGTTGGAATGGTTGAAAAGCATAATGATTTAGTTGAGAGAGTACTCAAGAAAGGGTTTAGTGTATGGCCTTTAGAATTACAAGACGCAGTGAAAGCTCTGAACAGTAGGGTAATTAAAAATCTTGGGTATACAACACATGAAATTCTTTATGTGTTTCAACCAATAAAGCCAATCAGCCAAGTGTGTCCTGCGAACTTGATTGAACTGCAAAAATCCATGCGAAATCTAGAAGTAGCAGATTGTGAAAGTGATATGTGTATGGCCCAGTTAAATTTTACTGTTAGAAGACATCAATTGAGAAAGCACACCATCAGTAACGATGAGTGGAGGCGGAAAGTTCAAAAAGATAGGCATGATTCTGGAGTAAATGGCTCTTCTGGCTTCGATCCGGGCTCATTGGTTATGCTGTATGACGAAGCTCTGGCGAAAAAGAAACTCCATGCATCCTATAGAGGTCCATTTGTTGTTAAGAGTTACAAGAGAGACCATAAACGAAGTTACATCTTGAGACAAAGAAATTGGAAAACCTATTTACCGAACCTTCCATGGTGATCAGCTAAAGCTTTTTAAACCTATAGAGGGTTATCTTATTCCAAGTCATGAAGAGAGTCATCCTGCATATCAAAACATTCGTGGAAAAAGTACTCACTCTAAGCTCCCTAAAACCCCAATACAATACTAATTGAAGGGCCTAAATTCGTCAAAAATTTACTCTTATTTTAATGTTATCAAACTGACATTATACCAGCAAAATATATTTGTTGGTTTCTATTTCTCTTGTGAAGTTAAAAACTTATAATTGAAAGACAAGATGGGCTAGCCACGTGGTTCTGGATATTTACGGAAACGGCTGTGAACTAATACTAACTCACCAATATACTCCGGAGTGAGCTCTAAACAAGCTAATAAACGACTCGAATTTGACAAGTAGTATTCCCGTTTGAGGAATCTTTTCTTTAGTTACTTTGTTTTACTGTTTTTTACTGTGTTTAACTATTTTTAATTTTACGGAGGACATATGAGTTTTATCGAGAGAGAATTGAAGAATGCCTGGCGGCATTCTAAAAATATGTTTCGGAGTAGAAAGTCAGGTGACTCTACTGAACCAGTTCAGCGTACAGAGGGCCGTGTTAGCGTGTTGACATAAATGTAAATAGAAACCATAAATAGACTAGATAGAGGATACAACCTATTCTTGATAGAAGCAGTCTTTCTTACAGGTATCAAAAATTCCAGGCACTGAATTTTATCTGCAGGGCTAGCCCTGAACAGTAATTTATTTTTTATCTATAATTATATATTATGAAATCTAGTATTAATATCGATATATGCATACTAGTACAAATATTTATTCACTTCTTCACCTATGAATTTGCCGAGCCCCGCTCGCGTATATTGCGCTAGATATAGGGGTCTATAATCATTTTCAAAACCCGAGTGTCCACATCCTTTTCCTTCGAGGCTCAAACAATACATATAATATTTTCAACTTGACTAGGATAAATCCACCATCCACGTATACATATGTAATCAAATATATCTCTATGGCCTAAGTCTGAAAGTTTATTTTCCTTTAACTTGACTTTCTTTTCTTTTCCAAAAATCATTCAGACCTGTACATAACTTCCAAAATGGTAATTAGTGCGATCGAGAACAATACGCTTCAGTATATGATCTCAGCCGACTCCACCGGTCCTAGAATTAAAGTATCCAAGGGGTAGTTAGCCTAGAACCTAACAGTTTGAAAAAAAAAAAAAAAAAAGGATAGTTGCAATGCGCTATACTAATGGGAATTCTATCGATTGGGTCATATATTTATGAATGTAGCCGATATTTTAAGTAAAAGTAAAGAACTCGAACTAACGAGTAGTGCCTCGCAATTTTCGGGAATTGAAAAGGCCCAAGTCAGGCACATGGAAAGTGTACAATTTCTTTCGGCCACAGAGCATAGCAAATATGCATTTGAAATAGGATGTCGTTCTCTTTCTATGGCCGACAGTTCAAGAATCAAAGCAGTTGAACTAGACAAAATTATCAATCAGAAAGCATGAACTAGTCTTTAATCGAAGCTATTAAGACTTCATAGGTCTGACGAAATAATTCCATCAAACTCTTGATAATGAACATATTGGTATTGGATCTAATTTTCATACACTACTTGTGGACGGAGCTTCTCGCGCTTTGTCACACGAGCGGGCTTGTCTAAGCCTACTGAATACGCCAAGTATAAATCTAAGCTTCCCCGGATATACTTCGGAGTAGAAAATAGCTAGCGGTCAACATGGTCAATAGTTAGTGAACATGAGACAGGCATTGAAGTTACCACCTTGTCAGGATCAGTTCGAAGAGTATTGCTGGGTTAATACCCTACTTTGCTTCTCTCGCGAAGCACAAAGCCCAAAGCATGAGGTACTGAGACTTTTGGACTTCGGTAGATGGCTCGGGGTATTTTATCTGACGAAATCTTAATGTCAAAATTGTAGTTAACAAGAAAAAAAATCATGAAGGAGACTTGCGTTCGTACTAATTCATGACGCTAAGAACCGTGCGCTTTGACATTAAGCAGTATATCCACATGCACAAATGGGGAATCTATGGGGGTGAATACAGTAGACTTTGGTACCCTGATCGTTAAAATCGTTAAAATCGAGGGAGAAGATTCTTCATACAGTTGATGAATATGACAAAGCTTCGCACAGATAATTTTAGTTGTGCGAGAAGATACGAGTATCTTATTGATCAGTTTTAAAA
>QVIK01001077.1:0-12551 GCA_003957845.1 Oidium heveae | reverse complement strand
AGGACCCCCCAGAAAGCATATTAGTGCTTCCTACCTACGCCAACCAGCACAGGTTACAGATACTCAACATCGGCTTACCAGCCGTTACATATATCTTCACCTTGGCCATAATAACTGCTTGCACCAGGCTGCCATGCCCAGTAAACTGAGTTAAAGTCACCAATTGCCACTGTTCTAGTTGTAGGAGTCCAATTCAAGAGTAGAAGTACTGCGGAGAGGTCATGAGGAGCTTTGTAGACATTCATGAACATTATATCATTTACTTCAACCCAACAATAGTCGCCGGTGGGAGTAGGTGGGTGTTTTTGAGATGAAGAGATTCTGTTAGGGTCTTTTCTTATATAAGTGATCGCCCGAGGCCTAATATTTTCGCCTCCAAATGGTTGATAAAGATGATAATAAGGGTGAGTCTTTGTGCAATTAGACCACCACGGTTCGTGTATTAACAAGACATCTATCCTAAGTTCGCAGGCACGAGCTAGTGCAATATTCTGCGTAGATCCCCCCCTTCCGACGTTAATTGACATAAAATTGAGTACGTCTTGGAGGGGGAAGCAACCTTTTTGGTTGCCCTTCATAACCGCATTGCGTCGCCAGTCGAAATTTCGATGGGAGACGCTAATGAGTTGTCATTATCAATGTTACTGTCTGATGACTGACTTTTTGTTAGATTATTTTCAAAATTTTGTGTAGAGACTACTGATTCTTCTGCAGCTTTGGCTCGCAACACTGCTTGGAATTCTCTTTCTCCCGCCTGACGAAATGTCTTCATTTGTTCTCTGGTGGGAGCACCCGAGCGAGTTGGGCGCGCAAGACATCTTCGATTATCTGAGCGATGGGGACCACCGCAATTCCTGCACTTAGTGGCAGCCATACAAACTTCCTCACAGTAGTTTGTTGAACCACAATTTCCAATGATGGTGCCCTGGAGCAGTTTTTGGTGGGGTGGTGACCATTACAACGTTTACAGAACTCTATTGGTTGTTGCCNCCGCAATTCCTGCACTTAGTGGCGGCCATACATACTTCCTCACAGTGGTTTGTTGAACCACAATTTCCACACGATGGTGCCCTGGAGCAGTTTTTGGTGGGGTGGTGACCATTACAACGTTTACAGAACTCTATTGGTTGATGCTTTTTAAAGGGTCTCGCAATTCCCGATTCGTCAAATACCCTAAATGTCGCTTCTGGGGCTTTTGTAAAGAACGCCATCCAAGTTCTATGCGGGGCCTCAGCTTTGTTTCTCCCGTATAATTTTACGTGAGCTGGGCGTAGAGAACAGACCCGCTCTATCTCATCAGTAAGCATAGCTGAGCTTACGTCTATTTCTCCTTGTACTTTACGGATTTTTGCTGGTACTGTTGGAACAATTACAGATACCCAGTTGGTAGCTGGTTCTAATTTAGCTCCCGAAAATTAAAATCCCTTTCCTACATTTAGTATAGTTTCACGAGCTACTGAACTGCATGGGCTTAGCGCAAACCCCGAGTGGACAGGTTTTATTTTTCCAAAGAGTGCAGGTGAGATGGCAATTTTCTTGACAATCACTTCACGAATGCCAGCAGGAGATAACTTCCGCCATTCGTGGTCTTGTGGTAGACGAACAAAGAGTCTTGTGTCTGTGGTAGTTATGGATGGGGACTGATTTTTGTTCGTCACACTTTTGCTTGTTTTGCTCATTGGTGTAACTTGTAATTTGGTGCTCTGAGTAACCCGAGCTTTCTTCTGACCATTGCGAGTCACAGTGGCCCACGTCTTCTCTGCGACTCGAGAGATGATATTTTGTGGGATTGCTATTGCTACTTTCTTTAAAGTACTCTTCTCTTTACCAGAACCACTTCCATTACTTTTGGAGGGTCGTGAGTATGTAGGGATTTTTGGTGGAGCAGGTGAAGAATCAGCCGCTGCATAATTGGCTATAGCTAAGCGGAGATATGCCATGAAAGCCACAACTTCTTCCTTCTCTACATCTTCTTTGAAGCTTGCTAGTGTACTATCCACGTTACTGACGACAGTAGTACATATCATGAGTCGAGCATGCCATGCACGTTCACGTTCACGTTTCTGTCGAATCGCTATTATCTCGGCAAGTTCCTGTGGAAGGAACGCGTTTGCATAATCAGAGTAATGGCTACTTTTCGATGAGATTTTCTCTTGCATCAGACGCTTAGAAGGGATTGCAGGCTTGAGGATTTTTCTGCCAATTAGATTGTCAATGTGTAGTTGAGGGTTTGACGGTGCTGGTGTTGAAGATGAGGCGGTTGGGGGAGGGGGATTGTGATTTTGGGGAACTGGGGGAATTGGGGGTGATTGATTGCTCGTTTCCGTCGAAGGAGCTAGAGATTCTGGTGATAGATCCATTGAATCACTCATGTTAATCTTTTGTATATATTGTTCGAATTTATGCGTTTGCACTATTTATTTTTGGGAATCGGTATTTGTACTACACTTTTTCGGTACTTTTACTACATCCCCCCCCCCCCCCTGAACTTAATTATGATTGGTGAAGCTTGACATATTTGAGAATGCTCCAGAGCTGTTTATGTCAGCTACATTATCGACAGTCTAGCTCCGTGTAAATCCTTGCTTAGTGCCTCTAAAAGTGATGAATCATTTAATTCATGCCATTGTTGACATGGCAACTAATTAGTAATGTATGAAAAAGAGGGAAAATCATACATTATAAGAGAATTTCACCCTATTACTGTCGCCACAAATCAATTTTCGAGCTCATGCACATGCCTGATATTTACAAAGACTAATCCAGCAGTCTGAGTCGAGGTATGCTTTTTTCCTCATATGACTCTGTCGGTAGTTATTAAATTCATGATTTCCTACTTGAGGCATCTGAGGTACCGTGAGTTCTGTATCGGTAATTTCATTTGCGATCTCCAAAGAGTTCAGTGTCTCTTCAAAGGGTCGGATTGGGCTTTTGAAACCTTCCCATTTAGTTCCTGTATCTGTTACTTCCTTTAGCCATTTACTTGCAGCAGGTGGAATACGTTGAGGTTTTCATTTCTCAAGGGGCTCCGAGGCGTGATTAAAGAGTTGGGCCTTGTAATAAACAATGGTCTTGTCGTCATTAAGAAATTTTTGGACTCTTATGGAAGCTTTATACCCCACTTTCATAGATTCCTAAGTGTTTAAACGTGGTTTAGATCCGTGAGTTTTAGTCGGCCTCTTTTTACCACTCAATGGGCACATATATCTACGAGACCAATCTAATCCAAGTTTTGGTACCAGGGTCTCTAGTTTAGATAGTCGACGCTTGTGTTGTCTCTGTGGCAACATATGGCGCTGAAGTGTGGTGGCCTGGTTTGACACGTCTGACAAGATACCTCTGCGGACTAATTGATAAGGCAGTTAGTTCATCCTACAGTAAGAGCTGCACTACCAGTGTAAAGAGCAACACCAATCGTGGTACTTCACAGAGAGAGTGGGATTCCTCCAGCTCGATTCATACTAGAGAACAACTGTTTGTGACTTATAACTCAGATTAACTCATTAGACGATCGTCATCTTTTACGACATCGGGCAAGCATTTGTCCAAATATATGCTTGCTTAAATACAAGCTGAGGCATAAATTATCTAAATGGCCAGAAACCCAAATGACCCAGTTACAGCGAGCTTATGCTCACATTCCTCGAGCAGAGGCTTCTGCACTTCTTTCTGAGCCAGCTTATACTGCTGATTTGGGATCAAAATCCGAAGAAGTAGAAGTACAATCACAACGGTGTAGAACAATTTCCCCTGCCGATATTTGCGCATCCTTAGATGGATCTTCGGAGAGGCATGGTAGATCCTCCTAGGGCTTTGTTCTCCAGCCATTAAAAAGCTATTACAGAGGCCAGATGGGTACCAGGGCACTCAAAGATCAGTGGAAACGAGGAAGCAGACGCTGCAGCACGCTCAGCACTATAATCACTTCCCCATCGCTAATTGAGCCTGAGTCGTATAACCTATGCATACCTACGTCGTTTGATATTCCAATACCGCCAGATTTGGTGAATGAGTGGTGGTCTAAAGTTTGCCTAGCTAGGTATCGCGACCTAGACCTACAGATGCGCCGTCGAAAACTACCGGAATTAGCTCTCCCTCGACGTCTACTCCATAGATTAATAGCAGCTAGAACAAGTCATGGAGATTTTGCGGCGTATCATCGCCATTTTGATCATAGGGATGATGAATTAAAATGCATATGTGGTCAAGAAACCTCGCCTTCTCGCTTTATCCGTTGTCGTCGATATGCCATCCAAGTGCGCAAACTCAGAAAAGGAACTACTATAGAAAAGTTTAATGGTCAACTTCTTGGACCTTAGTATCTCGATAAGTTCCTAGAATTTACGCAGAAACAGGCTGTTTTAGTAATCTTTAAGCGAACCCAGACTTTACTGAATGCGAGAGTCGGATATTAGAGCTATTCAGATACAAGGAATGGCAGACGGAATTTAGTATGGGGAATGTTTTCTCAGCTCGAAGTTACATATTTAGGTATATATTATCTTATCTTTTCTATATCTTTTCTATATCTTTTCTATATCTTTTCTATATCTTTTCTATATCTTTTCTATATCTTTTCTATATCTTTTCTATATCTTTTCTATATCTTTTCTCACTCTTTCGTCTTAAATTGTATTTAACACCCTTAGCGGTAGAAGTGATGAGAACGAGTAGGGAATGCTACTTGGGCATAATCCCTGCCGGCTCCATCGGTCCTAGATCTATAAGGATATTGGGCACTAGCCTAGGAGCATAAAATAAATAACTAAATAAAATATCATATTGGTAAAATTATCAATTTCCGTAGATGTTATCCTTAAAAGGATGTTAGCCGATGTGGCCAGAGGATGTAATAATAGTCATGAAATATGTAACACGTTGCATTATTGAACATGATCATATTGCTACAAACAGAGATTACCGTTTCCGAAAAATACTGTTTTAGACACCAATTTTCAACAATTTGCTCTTAGCTGTCTGTAGCTTGAAGAAGATCCTGACCTTATGAAACCTAGAGAGTTGATAGATCTTGAGCTGTAATTGGAATTCAAACTCGATCGCGAACAAGAGCAAGGACTTCAAAATACCGATATACAGAATAAAGCTTGAGCGAGTTCATAATTTTTGACGAGGAGCTTAGGCTTGGTTTTGAGTATCAGTTTGAGCATGAGTGTAGATTCCTTTGTCCGATTAAAGGGGAAGCCTAGAAAATTTAAAAGAGTGAGTAATTGTGACGATTTATATTTAGTTACGATGAAATGAACCCAATAGATTTTCAAAAAAAATAGGTTTTAAGGTATGGAAAGAAAGATCTATACTAGCAGCTGTACACATCTTTATGTGCATTTTTTTGAACACTTCTGGAAATTTCTACTACTGTCGACAAGTTCGATAGCTCACCTCCCTAAATTCAAATGGCAACGCAGATCCTAGGCTATCAAGAGCCTTCTGAGTAAAAACGGAGGTGCTATTATTTTTGTAGACTGGGTGCAGAAATCCAGGTCCTTAGCAATTTGCTACAAAATATCAACGAGATGAACCAAGCTTTTTCTTCAAAATTAATGAAAATAGAGATAAGCCAACCTACACTATGAGGAAATGAGAAAGCATGGCAAGAAAAAAAACTGATATTTATTTTAAAAAAAACCCCGCACTGCTTTTTAGTACAGTTTCTAAATAGAATGTTGCAAGTTGCAAAACTTAGTACTTTTTTCTTAACATAAATAATAGGCAAGAGTAGCCAGTCATGCAGATGCCCCGCCCCTTTTGAAAAGATTGCGATCCACTGTTCTTACAAGAATTTCTGAGCCAGGCTGGAAATTATAGCGTCGCTGCGCATCTTGTATTCCCTATGGAAGCTGAACTGGTTGTAAATAGTTTTGGTTGAACGTTAGATGAATTTTACTCACTTACGAGCTCTCGTCGCTCCAGTACTTCCATGCTTCCCTGTTACTTCCTTCAGAGCAAACTCCAACCAGATTTTCCACTCCATCTATGCCATCCGCATTTAAAAATTTGTAACAGTCGATTTCTTCGCCTCCAGAATCATCTTCATTACCATTTTTCAGTACAGCGGGCCACAAAACACCAACTCCATTACATCCTAATGTAGTTTCAAACTTATTAAAATTCTCTGCGATGAGGGCAGCATCTAATCTCATTTTTTCTTCATGAGAAATGCCAGTCTTTAGTAAAGTTATGGCACATCCTCCGCCACCTGCACCAGTGAGTTTTGTCCATCCTAATCCTTCGTAATCGATTAATTCTCGTAATCGTTCTAAACGTGGATGTGAGACACCTAAAGCGACTAAAAGTCCATGGTTCAGAGTCATCAGTTGCCCTAACTCCGAAATCTTTTCTTGACTATTTTCGGTATATTCATCCTTCGTCAAAACTTTAATAGCACCATTTGCAACCATATCTATTGCATTTAAGATAGAATCTGTGATAACAGGATAAGTCTCTCTTAGTGTCGCTACTTTTTTTACTTGATCTACTGTGGACTTAGGTTGTCTAGTATCAATTAGAAGCAGTGGGAGCTTTGGAAATGTCCGTAATAGTTCTATAGTTGGTTCTTTTGAATAATCTAGTCTCTGAAAAATAACAGCCTTTCCCTGAGAGGCAACAGTATTATCAACTCCAGATGGGTTTCCATGAATGCACATTTCTCCCACATAAGCCCACATGTTAATTCGGCTTACTTGAGTATATGCTTCTTCAAGTGGTTGGTCTTCATGCGGTCCAGATAGTGCTCTCATCTGTAATAAGAGAGCAGCAGCTAGGCAAACAGTAATGGATGCACTACTACCAAGTCCAGCACCAATTGGTATTGTAGAACGTAATATGTATGAACATGGTTTAAAGCTAGGCGAGCCAAGTGAAAGTAGTAGATACAAGAACGCCGTTGCCGAGCTTTGATGTATCTTCCTGACATCATCTGGGGAATCAATTGAGATTTTATCAAGATGGGGACCCAATTCCCTAATGAGCTCAGGATCGAGACTAGTCACTTTTGAATGAAAGTACTTGCGCTTACTCGGATGGGAGAATGCAGCCCATGGTAAATCATTTATGTTCCAAGTATGTGATAGACCAATATCAGGGAATTTGAGTGAAATAGTAAATTTAGATTTTGAACGGAAACTAACAAGCAGATAGGAGCGTAACGATATGGAAGCTGCGATGGCAGACTACGGATAGTAAGCAGGTGCATCATGAGTCAGTACTTGCATTACCTTGCCATAAACTACAGCATGTTCACCAAAGGCAATGACTTTACCAGGCGCTGAAACCATGAAGGAAGGCATCAATGGTTTTGATTCTCGTTTCCTACGCGGTGATGAGGCGCCATTGGCGGTCGGACTGGTGATTTTTCTATTACTATCATCATCATCATCATCATAATCTGATACTACCTCACTTTTATGAGATGGCATTATAGATGCTGATGACTTGAGTGATTTCAAATTCAATTTTATTTTGGTTGAACGTAAGCTGACTGATGATGATTACTTGATCTAAATTCAGAGAGAATAGTCTAACTTTACAGTCTTGCGGGCCTAGAGAATCAACTTCACAATGTAAATGCAAAGGTGAATGAAGCCTAACCCAACAAATATATTGTTAGAGCTGAAATGACTCGAGAGATAGATGTTCTCTACTTGTAACAACCAATTATGTAGTTCCCCGGAGAGATTGAGTTTGTGGTATGATCTAGGTGTTGCCGATTGGAGAAGCTTGTGGGCACAATTAAATTAACCATCCCCGAGTAAATCCATTTTAGTATCTCAGCTGTTAAAAAGTTGAAGATGTTAATGTTTACATGGAATGCTGCAAATTTTGGGCAAAGAGACTAAATTCCTCAACCGTTAATTTACAATCCCTACCCACGAGATATTTTCGGTTGTGATTAGAGTTAGAGCGAGGTTGATCCGCTTCTCTCTTTAGCCTTATTGGACCCACTCATGTCAACTCACAGAATTAGCGCAATGCGTCATAATATATAATCTACAGGATGACTGTGCATGTTTCTGTCTAGATGTAAGCTAGGCGTTGCATACAGGTTAGAATATGCAAAACTTTAATCAAAATGATTAAAATACTCATATAAGGGTCATACGCCTCTATCACAGACCAGAGGGTTATAAAAACATTTCTGCGAATTTCACCTCTGTATTGATTTAATTATTTTCTGTGACTATACAACAATTCATCAAACCGTCGGACTTGTTTTTTCCCAATTGCCTCCTCAATCCACAGTTCGACATCTAGAATTGCATCTGATAAAGATGTTTATGAATCCGAGCAATGGTTTTAATCATTATGAGTTAAACCTCCAGAGAAGATGAAGGAATGACTGGAAGCATCGGTGACTGTGACAATTACACTTCATTTAATAAAGATGTTGAACAACTTAACATACCGTGACTTCTCCCTCTACCCTAGCTTCGATCCCGATCTATGTACTTTTTTCAAATAATAACTTTGACCTGGACAAAATAACAGGGCCAAAAGTTGTGATTGAATCTGACCGTTTGACGTTGTAAATTTGGACACTACCAATAGCGGTAGTCAAACTAGAATCTCGATTAGAAAAGCAGAACAGTATTAGTATACTACTTTTGCATACAAACCCGTTTTTTCAACCCTTGCAACACGTGAATTTCATGCATGGTTTGTCATCTTATTCCTCATCGAAATCATCAACCTTGCAACACGTACAGACACTCATGACCATATCTTTATCAATTTTTATTCAATTAAATCATTTTTAGTTGATATAGCTGTCACATTCATTTTTATACTTAATAATCTAATTTTGAGAAAATAAAAATGTGCTATACAAGAGAAACTAGCATTTTTATTCTGTTCCTGTGGGCAGAAAAATCACTGCTATTTATAATCTTCATGACTTTTGCTTCCCTTGGTATATTGCCATGGAAAACATACATTTAATTCAAATTTGGCTCGAAAATAATAATATGTATTTTAGTTTCTAAATTTTCTCCATGAAAATATTGATATTGGGCTTTGGATGTGAATGTAAGAAAAATTGAACTTTTCGTGAAGATCAGGATGATAAATTATGCATGAAATTCACGTGTTGCAAGGGTTGAAAAAACGGGTTTGTATGCAAAAGTAGTGTACTAATACTTTTCTGTTTTCTGATCGAGATTTTAGTTTGACTACCGCTATTGGTTGTGTCCAAATTTACAACGTTCAACGGTCAGATTCAATCGCAACTCTCACTGTCAGTTCATCATTATTACACATGTACACTTTGATGGAATTCACAACGGATAAACTTCGACATCTCTATCTAGCAGTGAGAAATAGACGGATTCTACCCTTTGATAGATTTTGCTGGCGCTAAAACTCTCTTGTAGGTTGCCGTAAAACTTCATTTATACAACTGCTAAGAACAATCGGTTCTATTCCACCTCCGATAGTTTTAAATATTAAGCCCAGCTTTGCATAGAATGATAACAAAAAGTTTATCATTATGAACCATATGGAGATTTAATATTGATTTATAATCAAAATCTACTGAAAATCTAGTATTTACCATCCCTATTTAGCGTTTAATACAAGTCAAAATGGGTACAGCTTACCTACTGTTGTCTCACAAAATTCGAATATTTCTTCATGCAGCTATAGAGCAGAAATTTAGGTAAATAATTAACTATACCGTCGAAAAATTAGAAGCTTTCACCTGCGAGAAATCAATAAAAAAAAGTCAAAGAAGTGACTCCACGAAAGATAACCGACTGAAAATTCAAATTACTTTTTATCTAGCTGTACCAGTAGCAAAAATCACGGAGCAGATTGAATTCTCACGGCTGAGATTCTATTATGCTCGGAATCATTGTTTGGAGCCTGGAAGAAGAGGTGGGGGTAAGCCATTATATTCAGAGGGTAAAGCGCGGGAGTTAAATTTTTGGCTACATAAAAGCCTACAATTTCGATATGCACCGTATCGAACGATGCCTAATCTCGCCCCTGGCTTGGATCTCAACTAAGTTGGGATGAAAGCGATTCGAACTAAATTCAAATCGCAAAGATATGAACGAAGTGTAGGATATCCATGTTGTGCTGGGGATTGGCCGAGACTAAGAGACAAGGGTAGCAATCACTTGGTTCCGTTATAACGATAGAATCGTCTAGTAAAGTCTATCAGCCATGACTCGAAACGAATAGAATTCTCAATAGAAAGTGTCTAGATGTTATGGTGGATAGGATGGGTTACTAGAACTTTCTGTGATTCAAGCTTAGGATTGTTAGGGATGGTATTACCAGCTCATATGTGTATATAAAGTACCAGCTCTTCATGGATCATACATTTCTGTTGTACTATTTAACGAGTATTCAGCATACGATTAAAGAGTACTTAGCTGTTCATCTCAAAGCCTCAAGCCAATATAATCTGCGTAGGCTCTCACCTTTATAAAAATCCAAGAAAAAATAATTCTCAGATAGGCCACAACATAGGCCACAACATAGGCAAAGAATTTTTGAATTTGTAATGAAAATTTTTTCTTGGTCTCTTCAGAGATTATCTTAACAAATGTTCTCTCATGAATTTTGGGCTCATGGGTCTGAGAAAGGTCCTTCTCAGTTCTGGGAAAAATATTGAGGGAGCATCACTTCCGCCAGTTATTCTTAGGGGATAGTGCCACTTTTACATAGCATTATTAGATTGCGTCCTGAACTTATTGTCATGCAGGAAAACGCTTCTTCTCATGTAGCTGCAGGAACGATGAAACATATAGACGAATAGTCGATTGTCTCCATTTATTCGCTGCCTTACTTTCCAGACCATTCAATCAATAATTTAGCGGGATTACCCAACGGGGGGCCGTTATGCAATGTATAAATGTAAGTTATTATTTGACGTAATTCATGCTACATAATAATGACCCTGTCAAAGGGATACGACTAAGCAATCACTAATTAAATGTAAACAACGTCAGGATGGGAATACTTGATTATTAGAAAGCCATTAATTGTCCTAAGATTATTGATTATTGTAAATTTAGTTCCTCTAACTATCCATTTAATATAAAAATTACACTTTCAAGCCACCGTCTCCATTGTAAGATCTTCAAGATACTATGCATTCACCGAGCACTAAACTTACCGTGAGCTAGAAACTTCAATAACTGGCTAGCAATTATCATCGCAGTATTGATATTGTATAACATAAATTACATGAAGTACTAGCCTACATTTACGCACTGCATAACTGCCCTGCGTTTAGCAATCCTGTTATTTAGCGAGTCTGGTATTCTGGGACCAGTCATTGATAATCTGGCACCAAAATCGCTTAATTATGCTGCTTAGAATTCTCCCTTGCTGTTGCTGTAGGGATGGATAACCTTTGCGATAGGGCGAGTGTAAATAGAAACATTAAATTATTCCTAGCTTTTCCACGTACAATCATAAATCAAATTTGTATTACAACTTAAATTTTAAATATATTCAATAACCTCAATTATTCTATTGCGTTGACATATCTTTTAGTTTTTGCTAACAATATCTTTTGCTATTTAGCCATCTTTTGACTTTGAAAAAATATATTCCCCCTCTATTCAGCCAATATTTCATTCCATATCTCCTATATTCTCCATTATTTCTTTCAATAGATGTGCTGAAAGTGATCTATGATTCTCAAATACTCGAAAAGAACATCATCAAATACAAGTTTTGAAAGACATGTAAGGTTTGAAGTAAAATAACGATTGGAAGGACAGTGATGCAATGTTGGATTTGAAGCAATTCCAAGATTTGTTGCGAGCAATCCGGCTTCAACATACATCAAAGATAAGCTAATTATGGTTTTTTCAATGCCTTTAACATCAAAAGAAAGGTCTATATTGAGTGCGATTTTTGTGGTAAAAATATGACCTAAAGCAAGTAGAAATGTGCTATTTACACACGTCGCTATGAATGCCTATTTAAAGCTTAATTTCCTCGAGTAAAAAAATGAAGGGCATATAACGTTCTGCTTTATCTCTAAGAGAAATAAGGATAAGAAGGAAAACACTATCCTCGATATACACAACCATTATTTAAAAATCAATTCTGCTTCGCGAAAGTCTTCTGCACGTAAACGTGAGCGGCAGAACGTCCTCACATACATCGAAGATCACACTGGGAACCAAATTCTGAGTTATAAAAAGATTGCGACAACAATTCGACTTATACACAATGTACAAATAATATCATACGATGTTAAAAATGAGTGGAATTAAATAATTAGAATCAGATACGATAGTTTGACAGCCACTAAGCTGCTTTTGGATGAACTTAGAAGCAGAGATCAGCCAGAAGGATTATTCCTGAAAATACGACGAGAAGATGAAAATAATCCATTCAGCCCAATACAATGCTTCTTTTGGTCCTCTTCGTGGATAATAAATATGCTTTAAGACTACCTCGAGGTTTTATCATTCGATACAACCTGTTATAGTAAAAAGTCATGTGATACCGTGCGCGTAGCTACACACGACCCACTTTTAAAATGTATATATATTTATTATATGTCAGTCATT
>QVIK01001076.1:0-12560 GCA_003957845.1 Oidium heveae | reverse complement strand
GAGTGATATGAGTGTTGATACTTGGTGTGACGCGGGCCTTTTTCTGACCATTACGAGCCACAGTAACCCATGAATTCTGTGAGGTTTGAGGTCTTGATATTTGAGGGATTGCGACAGGAATNTATGAGTGTTGATACTTGGTGTGACGCGGGCCTTTTTCTGACCATTACGAGCCACAGTAACCCATGAATTCTGTGAGGTTTGAGGAGGTCTTGATATTTGAGGGATTGCGACAGGAACATTCTTTTCTAAATTTTTACCCTTTCCGGGGCCAGAACCACTACCTTTGGTCGGCTTAGAATGCGATGGGATTTTTGGGGGATTTGGGGAATTATCGACTGCTGCAAAGTTTGCTATTGCTTGTCGGAGGTATGCTTTAAAGGCAACAACTTCTTCTTTTTCGAATTCGTCAGAAAAATTGGCCAAAGTACTTTCAATATTGCTATACACTGTGGTACAAATCATAATACGAGTGTGCCAAGCGCGCTCACGACGCTGTCTTGTCGCAACTATTTCGGCAAGTTCCCGTGGAAGGAACGCGTTCACGACATCGGACCTAGTTTTGTTATTTTCCTGTGGTCTTTCAGGTATCGGACGCTTAATGGGAATAGCAGGTTTAAGAATCTTTCTGCTGGATGTAGTACAGTTGAGTAGCTGAGAGTTAGACGGTGGTGTAGGTGGCGCGATAGGGGGAAGGGAGTTGGGTATTGGGGGGATAGGGGGAATTGGGGGTGGTTTATTGCTCGTATCCGTCGAAAGAGCTTGGTTTTCGTGTGATAAATCCATTGAATCAGTCATTGAAGTTGATCTTCTAGTGCTTAGATGCTTCGATACCACTTTGTAATGTCAAATTGGGATATAAAAAAGGTGTGTGTTTTATTTACAGTAAGATGGTCAACTTCTCGGAAATGAACAGAGAAATTGTAGGTGGGTCATTTCTTCTAATTTAAGCCTAATTCATACATGATCTACTGTATAAATATTTATGCAATCATACCATCAAAATTTATAACTTGAAAAAGAGTGAAAGAATTAACCGAAGATTTACAGATAGTATCAACAAAAGCAGATTAAAACCTGAGACCTCAATACTCTGCCGGGTCCCCATCAGCATCTATGACCGTCCTACATCTGGACAGCATAGTCTCAATAAGTTTGACGAAATATTCAGAGGACACAGAATCCAACGCTTTCTTCACAACCAGTCGAAGTGTATTTCGAGATCGTTGTTTTCCGCTACCCAGACTTGGATAGATGAACTGAATGTAATCTTCCATGCTGTCCCAAACAGCCTCTCTCAGATTAAGGTCTGGGAATTTAGGAGGCCAAGGAATTGGAGTATTGACTCTCTTCCTCATCTTGTTCATCGGCCTGGCTCCTGCGTGAGGAGGAGCGTTGTCCTGCACCACAGAGAGCCAGGGCTGCACAGAGACCATCTCATCAATTAGAAGTACTATTTTCTGACAGTACTTTTTAGAATCAATAGAGCCTCATTCTTTCTCCCCAAATGGCAGTGAAACTTTTCCGGACCTGCATAACAACCTCAAGATATCCAGCCGATCCCACTTCTTATCTTTTCACCTACAAAGGTTCAAGTCGTATTCTTCACTAGTCTTAACTACAATGAAAGACTAAGAATAAAATACACATCATGTAGCAAAATTGTCACCTCTCCAGTGATCTAATCTCTTGAATGCTCACCATCTTTGACCCAAGTTTCATCGGTCCATAAAGTATAGACATTCAGTCCTCCACAATCGAGTGAATGTAGGCATCAGCTAGTCCTTTGCGAACCCTCTTGCACTTTTCGGATACCGGAGGTTTCTTGTTCAGGCTGGTGCCGATAAACTCTTTTTCGAAGCTTACTCTGAATAACCTTTTAACTGACACTTAAATGTCGATAGGGACCAGAAGCAAGTACGAGATAAGTCATTCTTCAATTTGTTGAAGATAACTTCACAAAAATCTCCATCTTGTCGACAACTTCTGAAGATAGAATTGGCGAACGACCTTTCCATTTCTTTGGTGTGATGTTTCCGCGGCGCAATGCGTACGTAGCCAACCTGGCGTAAAGATAATTTTAACTTATTAGCCATTTCCTAGATATTACCAAGTAAGTGTGCGTCAATTAGAATAAATCAACGAAAGTTATGAAATTGTATGGCAAATTGATTGTGCTTGTTCTTGCCTAATGACCCAGGCTTAGAATATTATTAGAGATTACTAGCTCTGCACTAGCAGGCTCTAATCCTTGAAGCGAGAAATGCCCCCACCAAGATCCACCTACGATTTCTACCGTGACATGGAAGTATTGCTATTGGAGTGTTGAAGGGCACGTAACGTAAATCATATCTTTGTTGTTCACTTATATTCTCTGGGAATTTCTTTACATAGGAATATTCTAATACATGTAACCACACGATATATTGTCTGCAAAATTTTGAAATTTAAAAAAACACTGTGATAGAAAGACAAGTCCTGGGCGATTTCGTGGTCTTCAAAATTGTATATGAGTTCAGCAAGATTTCTGTATTTTGAGGTCACCACGCATTTGCTAAAATACAATTTGTCATAACCACTCCTCAATATATATTATATTCTACATAATTACTGATTTATTAGGAAAAGTGCAACATATTTCCATCGAATGTCAAAAAAAAAAAAAAATCAGTGAACAAACATTCCGTCATTTATCGGGAAATGCAAGGTGACATATATGCCCAGAAATCTCGCACAATTCCTATACAATTTCAAATCCACACAATCTGCATAGACCTTGAATCTCAAGTTTGTGATCTTTTACAGCATCGGTTGTAACTGATCATACCAAATAATAATTATTTTCTGGATCATTGGGTCCGATTGGAGAGATTTTTCGCATCAACGTACCAGAGCTCATCTTCTTATTGTCGTTTGTTAATTTTCCTTACATTGAAAACATGACTCAAAGTTGAAAATCCAACCCAGTGATGATGGCCGATAAAATTATAGAGAAACGCTATTTATTGATCTCTATCGAGATCAACTTCCACTTTGAGCGCGCCTTTGCTAGTCTCAGTAGTGTTGAGCTGCTAGACCAAGCGGTCTACTTTGATATATGCTCGGTCTCTTTTAGGTTTACAAATACGATAATCACCAGCTCTCCCATCGAGCTATTCTGGCCGGTGTAAATTTACATATAGATTTACATTTACAGTAAATTTATAGTTGCATTTACATTTAGATTGAAATTTAGATTTAAATTGAAATTGAAATTGAAATTTAAAATTCAAATTCAAATTCATTTATATTTATGACATTTTGGATGTTAATTGCAGTGAGTCAGATGTCAACTTGAAATCCAAGATTGATACGCACAAAGAGAACGCCGGAGTGGGGCGCCTCATTTATTGGAGAAAAACAAAACAGAAAACAAATGACAAAACAAATGACAAAACAAATGACAAAACAAATGACAAAACAAAAAAATGAACAGAGCTACCCCAGTGGCCCAGATTGTATGACAGGGCTCTGTAGGAATGGATGCTTTATACCAACACTGGTGGGATGTATTTCGATGTACGCCGAAGGATCAAAAGTGGCCTTCTTGCCTGTGATGAAGGGTCAATCTTCGGATTTAATTACTTGGATTACTTGGATTACTTGGGTTACTTGGATTGCTTGGATTGCTTGGATTGCTTTGAATCTGATGACATTGTGATGGCTTTAATGACTGTTATTGTCATTTTAACGGCTCTGGCAGCTATAGCCGTCAACACAGCTGAGATTGTTAGGATTGCGCTGGGGAAAAGACTTTGTTGACGACTGCCGGGAGGTCTTTGCTGGATATATAAACATAGCCAATCTGAAGTGTTTTCTCCCATCAGACAAAGCAACATCTCGACTGGCCTAGCTTCCTTCTTTCGTTTACTTCCAATTACCAAACATAGCTATTGCTGGTGGTATTGTTGCTCTTGTCGCACAGTTTATTCATTCCTTTTCAACTACTTTTTTTCGCGAATTGACTCGAGAAAGGCCAAGAGAGCCCGAGCGACCATGCGTTCTTTCACACTTGCCCTCCTTTCCACTCTCTTACTCTCCCCACTCTCTGTCTTAGCTACATCCGGAGAACATGAACACCACCCAGAACCTATCGACAAATCCAATAAGCTCGACCACGTGGTCAGTGATAAAAAGGGTCAATCAGCAATGAGAGTCGCCATCATCGCCGTAACAGTGGACTTTCTCAAGTCTGATGTGGATCACATCTGCAAGCGCAAAGAAGAAACATGCCTCGAAAAGCATGAATGTCACAAAAAAAGCGAATCATGTGGACGCAAACACAAATGCCATGAAAAGAAGAGCAAGTGTTTCAAAGAGTACAAGTGCAAGGAGGACTCGAAGGTCTGCCATAAAAAGACGACAAACCGCTACGGATTCCGATGTGGCCACAAGTTCTACAACCAAGCTAAAGTACTCGCAGCCGCAACAGCGGCATGCAAAAAGATCGGAAAGAACTCTCAAAGAAGCGTTTTCCCTGCCGCTCATACTGCCTTCTCCTATGACAAGGACGGACCCTACGTTGAGTGGCCCATTACCAGAAATGGACGATTCTACACCAGCTGTGAGTCTAGAAAAAGCCCTACTGCCCCGCCTATTGCCCCGCCTACTGCCCTGGTATGAGAGTTGGTGTACTGATTATGATAATAGTGAGCAAGTCTAAGCGCCGCCTTGTGATGACAATGGACTGTGCTGTCGTAGGAGCAGTGGTTCGACACAAGGATGGAGAATACACAAAATGCAAATACGAAAGACATTGATAGACCAGCAGATATTAGCAGGTATTAGCAGGTATTAGCAGGTAGCGATCAAGCAGCAATCAAGCAGCAATTAGGGAGACGGAAATCTGCGCCTTGGTGCTGTCTCTTGGCTAATTGATTCTAACGGCATGAAAATCACCTGGGGCCTAAATACTCAGAATAGATTTTCTTCGAAGATCGTTCAGATGTGGGACTGTACCACATTAATTATTGACGCTTAGTCCAAATGTAGTCTTAGAATATGTGGAATTTAGGGATAAAGGTATTAAGGTGAATGGCATCATAGAACGGGGAAGATTTCTGACGCAATCGAGTTTGGTTTGAACCCTTGTCTAGGTAAACGGTAATCTTGATATGGCCTAAGGATACCCATTGGCTTGTTTATGTATTTGTACACCTTTTGTTCGTTCTAATTCTAACTCTAGTTATGAGTTATAAACAGATATCATAATATCATAATATCATAATATCATAATATCATAATATCATAATATCATAATATCATAATATCATAATATCATAAACTCCATATTAAGAGACATTTATTTGCGGATGAATTTCTTACTGGGTTGCATGCACACACAAGTGTGAGCAGCTAATTTAGAAGAAATCAAAAATTTTTTCATTTTATGCAAGTTAGTTACATTAGGTTAGTCTTGCGATTCAAGGTTCAGGAATGAAGAATGGAGGGTACCCAACTCGAGTTTGATGGGCGAGATTTCGCAGGAAATGAAGACCAAAATTTAGGAGAATACCTCGGGTCGTGATAAATAAGATTATCGTCTGAACATATATTTATGACAAATAAAACTGAAATCAAACAAAACTTTCCAGAGATAAATTGCATCAGCCGTGAATCGAACACGGGGCCCGTCGAATTAATTAGCACATGGCAACGACGGATTTTACCACTAAACCACTGATGCTGGACTATTGTACGCAACTGAATTATGTTATTCATATAATCAATTGATTTCCATACAAGCACATCAAAATACATCAATATAGCTTGTGTCGCCCCGCCGATAGATCTACAATGGCCGCAAAAGTACATCCACACATCGAATGTTTACAGCCTCTATCGCGAGTGTTATTCGATAGTGAGAATTTTTGTATAAAAATCGGTAAGCTCCTGCGTAATGCGAATTGTAAAGTATGGGCAAATTCAGGACTATAAATAACTTAGATACCCTACAAACTACCTGGAACACTGAGTCTCTGGTGAAGAATTATGTGCGACGATATGCAACAATTCAACCGTCCTTCAGACATATCTCGCACAAATATAGTAATTTGGTGAAATGTTTCTTGGCAAAAAAGCATCATGAAATCTTCCGACCAGGAAGTTCATTGTGGCTCGCACTAAGCCGAATTCATTTGGGATTTACTGCATAAAAAAGTTATGCAATGTTTCTACTAGTGTGTTCACCCAGAGTGGTTTTGAGATTCAATCTCAGCTTGTAGCCCTTTAGACCACAGTCACTACGCCCTCGAAATTAGTCGAATTTGGAAAAAAAAAAAAAAAAATTGGAGAAAATCCTTTAGCTGAACCAATTGTAAGTGATTCTGATATCGATCTCTTGGCGGTATATCTATTTCAATTTGCTCCACTATTTCAGTATCGCGAAGCCCGTAAACCTGATTATATTAATTGGCAATAAATTCTGATATTTAAGTCTTAAGATTAACAAAAGTGATTGATCTCGAGCTAATTGTTTGCTTTGTGGTGTGGATGGTAAGATCTGAGGATTCATTTTTTCAAAAGCTGGGTTTGGAATCAAAAGCCTGCAGCAAGACCACTAGTTACAACAACTTTAAAGATTTGATTGTTTGATAAACCCACACTTTAGACCACAATAATTCGTTTGTTAAATGGGGAATAAATTATTGCAGCTATATGAGTGGCAGTTAGGATTGATATGAAAATTTGACAGAGCCGAGTTACGAGAAAACAGACTGCGATTAATCAAAATTAGATGAAAATTATTCATGGACATCTTTACATTATAATTCAGGTTTAAATATTATTCAGTTTTGCAAGCTTAGCACTAGCAAGGAATTACCCCTGTAACCAGATAGCAGTTCGTTTCGACACTCCCGAATTTCTACCATGATAGGTTAGATCTATCGGCGGTGAGACACCAGCCATTTTGGTGAACTTGTATGTAAGTATATGGATATAGTGCTGGTTAGAATTCAGCATTAACCAGGCATCAGTGGTTTAGTGGTAAAATCCGTCGTTGCCATGTTGATCATTTCGACGGGCCCCGTGTTCGATTCACGGCTGATGCACATTTGGTATTACTATATTTTTTTTGCTTGCAACAACTGGTCATCTCAATCTATGAGACTCTCGAAATTCATGCAGAGCTTATAACCAGAGATGTATACAGAGAAGAGTTTAAGTGTAGCTTCCGAATCTGTCTCCGAACTGAGAGAGAAACGACGGATTCTTAATAAACAAACAGGCTCTCGGGGCTACAAACAATAATTCATCAATTACTAGAAACAATAAACTTCAGCTTATCTCCAGTTAGTTTTCAGTTATATTCTGCCTACCTAATAACGTATTTATATAAAATCTATGATAGATACTGTGTTAGCGAATATTCAATTTATGCTTAGTCATTTATGACTAAGTGTTACTATTATATACATAAGGGAACGTTTAAATCGACACCCCCCTGCTTAAATCGACACCCCACGTGACTTCCAAGCCAATAAATCACTAAGCCACTGCGCCAACTGTGTAACAATTACTTGCTTGCAAGTCCCAGCCTGAGGCTGATTGGCTAAGGGCACTACCCTGTGTACACCAATCGTACAATAACAACTGCCCTTGAATACCGCAAACGTACAACGACGTGATATATAGATGTGTCTCTGAGCATATAAGTAGACACGGGCCGAGTAATTGGAAAAAAAGGAAGAATGATATATTTCAAAAGGGTTGCTATAACTATTATATATCGTGGAGGATTTGACTATGCTTGCATGTTGCGCTGCCTCGCCAAATGTCTGGTAGATATTAGAAGCCATGATATTACAAGGTGATGCTACAGAGGGTCAGAAAATAGAGATTCAAACGGTGCTCGGCGCGTGTCTGCTTTTGTAGTTCGTACAAGTTATGAGTTGAGTGGTACTCTACTAGGAAACACGGCATTTAACGTGTCTCCAGGTGGAACTGGCGTTTAACGTGTCTTTATCCAATCAGCTTCATGCTATGACCGTTCAACAGTAGTTTCCATACATCAAAGTCACGTGGGGGTGTCGATTTAAACGTTCCCTATACATAAATATATTTTCTTGTCATAGATCATGATATATATTTACATACTCATAACTTTATACTTTATAAGGTAACAAACATACTGGTTGTCTTTGTTTCGCAGTTTCTGATGAAAGCATTAGGTAGTCAGACGAGAATTTTGATTCAGGCGTATACGAAATTCTTGTAAAACCCCGTTTTTTTCACCCCTGTAGATCTTGATCTTCACGAATATGTCAATTTTTCTCTACATTTGGATTCGAAGCCCAACATCTTTATTCTCATAGGGCAAAGTTGTGAATTAGAATTGATATAATTAGTGTCTCTTGAGATTGCGATTTAGTATTTTTTTTTTTTTTTTTCATTAAAATAAACGTGATGTTCTTAGGTACCGCAAAGTTAAGATTGTAAAATATAATAAATAGGTTTGAGGTTATCTAAGAAGGTGTCTCGTGTTTCTAAAATATATCTCGTATATCGTAGAAACCGTAAGACTGTTCGTCCTTCTATCTAAGCTGGTCATGCACTATTATATACATTTCATTATCCTTTATTTCATAGCTCCTAAACCTATGTACATTTTTGGTGGTTGTTAGAGCGAGTTCCTCGCCAGAAGGTGCCCTCGTCTTTTTTATAAAAAACCTGGTGGAGGTCTTAGATTCTGCCGGAGTTATCGTGTATTGAATTTTATACCTGGACGAGATCAATATCCCCTTTCGTTAATTCGAGAGACTTTACGCATGTTTTCACGGGCCAAGTGGTTATCAAAAAGTGGATGTATGGTCGGCAATTCCTAGGCTTCGTGGCTAACGGCGATGAATAGAAGACGGTGGTTTGTAACAAGTTTTGGGTTGGCCGGCGCACCAGCGGCTTTTCAGCGTTGTATTAATCGAGTGTTGAGGGGACTAGCTAGTGTTATGAGTGGCAATGGAAGTTTGAGCACAACAAGCAAGAATTTGGAATATAATGGTTTAGTAAAGCTAACGATCTAAGGTACTAAGTACAGAGTATTTATCTACTCTCTTTGGTTATCAGCCATGGGGTATCATAATCCAGAACTCCTTAAAGACTCCAACATAACAAACATATAATATATCAAATACGATATTAAATACTAAATATATAATACATCAACTTAGAAATCACTTTCTATAAAGTCCTTTGTGATAACCGGAATGTAAGGGGTAATGTGTCTGTTGCCGTCTATCCGTCTACCCGCATATAGTGAGTATCTGACCTCTTAACAATCCCACCCCCAACAAAGTGATCGTCCCGATCACTCATTCCTAAATTTTGAGGGCATTTGTCTAGATCTATTTGCTCTTTGTAGATAGCGATTTTGCGGCATTGGTTTTTCCGGGTTTCTGTTATGAAATGACGAAATTTCTATGCTTTCATCATCAAGATCGTCGTAATTTATCCATTCTTTTGATTTGTCGCTCCAAAGCACAAGGTATTGAAAAGTACTATCTTTCAATCGAGAATCAATTATATCCGTTAAATATTTATAGGATTCTTCACCAGTGACTAATTATTCAGTGTCGTAATCTCTTTGGCCATATTGTGGTTTTTTATATTTTTCGAGTTTTTCAATGTGAAAAGTGTCATGTATTTTACCTACTAGATTTCGGAGGTCAAGTTGGTATGTCTGATTGGATTTTTTACAGACTATTTTGAATGGTCCAATAAGTTTTTCAGAAAGTTTTTTGCAGGTTCTAGTTGTTCGTATATGATCTGTTTTTAACATGACGAGATCTCCTTCTGAAAATTCAATATTTGTATGTTTTTTATTGTAGTATCTGCCCATCAATTCGTTATTTGCTGTCATGATGGATTTTAGTTTGGTCATAATTTGTTTCACTTTCTTGGCGTGTATTGCAGCTGTGTCTGATGTTACTGGTTCTCCAGGCTCTTCATTTTTGAATTGGAAATTTGGTAGATAACCCTGATCGGCGTAGAACGGTGCCATTCCTGTGGCAGCATGTTTTGAGTTATTCCAGCAGAATTCGAATAAGTCAAGATATTCATCCCAGTTGTTTTGTTCGAAATTTATATATGAGCGGAGATAGGCTTCTAAAGACTGATTAATTCTTTCTGCTAGACCGTTGCCTTGTTGGTGGGCTGATGTAGTTGGTGATTGTTCAAATCCCAAAGTATTTCCTAGCTGTTTCCAAAATTTATTAACAAATTGTTTGCCTCTATCTGTTATAATTAATTTGGGAATTCCGTGTTGTCGAATTACTTCTTTTCTGAATAAATTTGCTGTTTTCTTAGCGGAAAGTCCATTAAGGTTGCATGCCATGAAACGTCCCCGTCTAGTCGCCGCATCGATACAAGTTAGTATTGCAGTGTTTCCTTTTTTTGTTTTTGGAAGATCGGTTATGAAATCCATAGCTACTCTGGTCCATCTATCCTCTGGAACTGGCAAAGGACTGAGGCTACCGTATGGCTTATGAGTTTTCGATTTATTACGAGCACACAGTTGGCATCCAGCAACATATTCTTTGATATCTTGTGACATATTGGGCCAGTAATAATTGCGTTTTGCTAAGTCTATGGTTCTTGCTGTACCCCAATGTCCTGCTAGGGGGTTGTCATGACTTAATTGTTTAGCTTTGATACGCAAGTTTTGGGGTATGTACAGGCGGTTGAGGTTATACCACAGAGCATTGTCTTCGATATGCCATTTTTCTGGGATGTTGGATATTATACTGTTTGTTGGAAATTCAGGAATCCAGAAATAGGAATACTGAATTATTGGATATTCTCAACAAGATCAAATTTGGGTTGTTATTTTAATGGTTGCTATTCTGACATTGATCAACTAAAGTTAACTTCACGGGAGTTGGCCGAGCACTGATCTATGCGGTTAGCCGCTAATGCACGAGCCTAGTTTTAATGTTTCTATTTCTATATTTAGAATTTGTGTCTTTATTTACAACTTATTTTATTCTTAGCAAACTACCTTCAAATGTCGTTATCGAAATTATTGGTAGCTCTTTAACACAGTAAATATAGAATACTGTTCTATATAATAGAAAGAGATTCCCCTTAGATAGTTTATATAGCATACATTATATGAACAAAATTACATATCTTAATATCATCATTGAAACGATCACATTCTAAATTCTTAAAATTATATCAATTGTTCTTCGAGATATTTCCTCTTAGAAATTCTATGTATAATTTTCTACACTGTTCGCAAAATCATCGACTGCTAGTGCCTCTTCTATAGTGTCTTTGAATTCAAAATCTACAACTGCGTTGATTACTATACTGTCATCTACTAGATTAAGGTTCCACTGAGCTTCATTGTTTATTGATGAAGTAATATAGTCTGGTCGCCTAGATGGGGCATCTGCGGGGTTTTTTACTACTGGAAAGTGGTAAATATCAAAGTCATATGCGGCAAGTTTTTCTATGTATCCTGATTGTCGTCGATTGGGTCGTACTGTTGTGTTGAAATACCGTAGATTAGAATGATCGCTATATATTTGTATTTTGTGTTGGGCACCTTCAAGGTACATGCGAAAATGAGTCAACGCATCTACAACTGCAAGCAATTCTTGATCGGGGGTCCCGTATCTTGTTTCCTCTGGTTTTAGTTTTCTACTCCAGAAGGCCACTGGTCTTTTTATACCATCTTCTTTTTGAGATAAAATGCCAGAAATTCCGCCGCCTGATGCATCAGTTTCAAGTATACCCTGTAGGTTAGGATTCTATTGTCGTAACATCGGGGCGGACGAGAAGCATTTTTTTACATCATTGAAGGCTGCCAAGGCGTTGTCATTGAATTCAAATTTTTTATTCATTGCATCTTTTTTAAGAAGATTTGTCATTGCTGCTATGCGTTTGGCATACTGTAGTATGAATCGTCATAGAAATTGGTAAAGCCTAAAAATTGTTGTAGGTGTTGTAGGGTTTTTGGTACGGGCCAATCTGTGATAGTTGTAATGCGGTTGGGACTGATTTTGATTCCGTTATTTTCTATTAGGAAGCCTAGGAAGTCAACTTGTGAAACTTCGAATGTACACTTTGATAGTTTGCAGTATAGATTGTTTTCTTTTAATCGTTTTAGCACGTTAATAGTATGTTCGAGTAATTTTTCTTTTGTTTTTGCAAATATAAGGAAATCGTCAACATATGAGATTATACCCTCACTCATGTCCCTAAATATATTATCAATAAATGCTTGCCATGTGGGTGGGGAATTAGCGAGGCCAAATGGCATGACTAGCCATTCAAAACAACCATCTGGAGTGCGAAATGCTGTTTTCCATTCATGTCCTGTAGCAATACGAATCATATTGTAAGCTGATATTATGTCTAGGCGTGTGAAAAATTTAGCACCACGTAGTTTATCAAGTAAATCGTCTATATTAGGTACAGGGTATTTGTCTTTTGTGGTTGTTACGGCTAGTTAGCCGATAAATCCCTGTAGCCTACGCTTTACAGCGCAGGCTGAGCTAATTCCTTTATCACGTGGCTCT
>QVIK01001074.1:2360-12661 GCA_003957845.1 Oidium heveae | reverse complement strand
TGGCTCGATTCCGTTGGAAGAGCTTGTGATTCTTGGGATATATCCATTGAATCAATCATTTTTTTATCATCTCAATTTCGGTATGTTGAATCAATATACATAATTTGTCCTAGAGGTTTGTTATTCTAATTACGGGATAGCGGGGATGTGACTAAAAAAAAGAATATGTCACCATTGCAGAATGATAACAGTTTTTAATTTTACTTATATTCTACTTTGGTCGAATCTCAAAAAATTCTCCAAATTCTTTTCCTTTTCAAATATATATTTATCCTTCCAACAAAAAGTTTCGATAAAAATTTGTATTTATTGAAAGCAGTAAAAATTCAAGTAAATTACTGTATATTTAAGGCTAAAATTGCTCGATAGTTGTGAAAAGTTACCAGCATTTTGTGACGTCTTGAACGAATTGAGACCCTGTTCAGTTTTTGCAGAAATATGATTGGATATGTCAGATCTATAGTTACGGTAGAAATTGTAGGTGGGTCTAAGTGGGGTCATTTTTCGCTTCAGGGATCATAGCCTGCTAGTGCAGAGCTAGTAAACTCTATTAATATTTCAAGCCTGCATAATTAGGCGAAAATATATACAATTAATTTTCCATACAATTTCATAACTTTCGTTGGCTTATCCTCATCGTCACACATTTACTTAGTAATATCTAGGAAATTTTTAATCAGATAAAATTATCTTTGCGTCAAGTTGGCTACGCATTGCGCTGCGGCAACGTCACATCAAAGAAATGATAAGGTCGTTCGCCGATTTTATCTTCCGAAGATGTCGACGAGATAGACAAATTTGTGAAGTCATCTTCAATAAATCGAAGAATGACATATCTCAAACTTGCCGCTGGTCCTTTTAGACATCTAAGTGTCTGTGAAAGAGTTATTCAAAGTGAGCATCGGAAAAGAGGTTATCAGCGCCACCCTGCGCACAAGAGACCTCTAGTATCCAAACTAACCAAGAGGGTTCGCCAAAAATGGACCGAAGCCTACGTTTACTGGATTGTGGAGGACTAGATGTCTATACTTTGGACAGACAAAACTTGGGTGAAAAATCGTGAGCATTCAAGAGAATAGATCTCTAGAGAGGCGAATAATTTACTCTATAATGTTTATTTTTTCCTTGGATTTAAATTTTACTTTAGACTGATGAAGAATGCGATATCAACTGTGTAGGTGAAAAGATAAGAAGTGGTATCAGCTGGATGTTCCGGGGTTGTTTTGTAGGTCTGGAAAAAGGTCACCGCCTATTTTGCGAGAAAGAATGAGGCTCTATCGATTCTGAAAAGTATTGTCGGAGAATAGTACCTCTAATTGATGGGAGGGTCTCTACGCGGCCCTGGCTCTCTGTGACGCAGGACAACGCTCCTCCAGGCGCAGGAGCCAGGACGATGGAAGAGATGGGGGAGAGAGTCAGTACTCCAATTCCTTGGCCTCCTAACTTTCCAGACCTTTCAACGAGAGAGGCTGTTTGGGATAGCATGGAAGATTGCATTCAGCATATCTATCCAAGTCTAGGTAGCGGAAAACAACGATCTCGAGATACACTTCGACTGGTTGTGAAGCAAGCGTAGGACCCTGTGTGCTCTGAATACTTTGTCAAACTTATTGAGACTATATTGTCCTGATTTCAGGCAGCTATAGATGCTTTTAGGGGCCCAAAAAAATACTGAGGATTGAGCTTTTAATCTGCTTTTGTTGATCTTATTTGTAATTCATTGTTAGAATCTTTCCTTAAGTTTTCAAGTTGTCAATTTTGACGGTATGATTGCATAAAATTTTATGCAGCAGATCATGTATGAATTAGGCTTAAATTAGAAGAAATGTCCCACCTACAATTTCTCTGTCAGATGAATTTTCCATACATTTTTTGCCAAGAAATTTCATAAGTACGGGGGATAAATACTATTAGGTAACAAATCATTCTTTATTAGGATATGATCATCTCGCTTATATCCCTACTAGTGGTTCCACTTACAATTTCAACCGTGGCCATAGGGTAGCTGAGTCGATGAAGAGTCGCCAATCAGAGAGTAGAACTCAAATGTAAAAATGTAACAAGGATATACCCCCTGCCAGTGCTATTTTATACTCTACCTACCGTATTTCTTGCCGTGGTGATATAGGTTGGAAGCCTGCGTAATACCAGCTCTACGCCCTGAGACTGAAGGTTTTTTTTTTTATTCGAGAGATATTCTTCAGTGGAAACTGATGCGAATTGGTGATATGCGATTGCAGAATATTTTTGTGACATTAGAAGTTGATCTGATTCGCAGCAGACTTTATCAAATAGATTAAATACTTTATATGTTCAACTTAGACTAAGATTATTTATTATGGCGTAATCAATCAGTCTACTACCCGTGGGGCAATGTCAATGTATTTTCGGGTCGGTTGCGGACCCAATTTAATTGGGCTAATTAGCGCTATTAGTAACCAACAAATCTCTTGCGCCGCCCTGCATCAAGAGGACGATGGGGCAATCAACCTACCTTTATGGGGAAGGCAGACTCTCACATCGTTGGATTAGATGACCTCACAAGGCTCCATTACTCACATCTGTCAAAGGCGAGGCTGGTAACTAGATCTCTCTCAATTTGTACGTAGAAGCAGTTTCAACCCATCTATATCCGAACAAAGCTACCGCACCATTCTGCGGTGTTAATTCCATTGTAACAGTGTTTTATGCAAGCAGTCGGACTATATGTTGAACATTCGTCTTCCCGTTTCCTGCAACGAATAAAAAATTCACTGTCATTCAACTCATGATTAAAAACAAAAAAATCGATTCGTTTGCTGAATTGACTGAGTTCTAGTTTCTAATTGAGCTATTTATGAATCAGCGATTAATTGGAAATTAAGTTAAAGAATAAAAATTTTGGGATTTTGTAAGAAGATAGTGTTAGAGCTTTAGACTGTCAGCCTACAGAGTTCAGCCAGCGATGGGTGATGAACCGAGCAATAATGATCGTAATCATCCACGGTCCTTTCATAATGCCGAGAGCGAATGTATCGAGGAATTGCTATCCGACATGATAGAATCAGGGCTCAGCGTCAGTAGTAGTGTTCATAATCTCGACAAAGATAAGCCTTACAAGCCACGAACTTTCCCATACTCTAAGTTGTTACCATACAAAGTTGAAGAAGAAGTGGAGCGAATAAATGCTCTAGAGGAGATACTAAAGCAGCTTTATATAGTCGTTAAGTCTCAAGATATTATTCCAGGAGCTTTACACTGGACAAGAGAGCTTCGAGCATGGATGAGCTTAAAATTTGACCTTTCACGTAGGCTCCGTTCTAGATTAGCAAAACTCTATTTCTCCCTGGCTTTAGCTCCAGGAATGGATAGGGCTGCTGCAGATAGATTTGAAAGTATGTTCCGCCTCCTACTCAAGTAAGCAAATAAAACTCTCTCGTCAATTATTCTAAAATACTCATATATTCAGTAGAAAGAAGAGATATCTCAACACAGATGAAGATCTGATCTTAGATTGGAAACCTGTATGGCGAGAACTTAAGGCATTCATTTTACCACATGAAGGGGGACAACACCAATCGGCATTTGGCCGAAAACGAGGATATAAGAGCCTAGCAATGTTGTGCGATAACGCTGCATCTTATTTTGAGCCACGGGAGCGGAAAGCTATCCTTGAAGAAATCCTTCCTTACTTCACTACATCTGATGTTACAGGTGCCTTCGTCTCTATCGGCAGTCTATATATGCTTTTGCCATCAGAAGCTGCTCTTGATGGGGATGACCTTAAAACACAAGATTATTTACCAACCCTTTTTCATCTCTGGTCCCTAGTCAATAGGTCCAATATTGTCGATATTACGTTTATTGATGTTCTGTCACGAATCGCACGGGATCATATTTTTCATAAGCATGTCCCATTTTCAGAACATGGGATCTTCACAAAAGATCAATCTGATTTCTTTTTCACAGCCATTCTAAGATTAACTGACATACCTGTAGGCCAGGCATCTTCTCCTTATAGTAGTTCAGTAGATCTTGCTGCTGGCTTAGGTATGTTTCTTGAGAAGATTAAAAAGCGAACACCTGTGGCATACTCAATTGCCAGATGGATTGTCATGTCTTTATCTCCATTATGCTTAGATAATTCAAGTTCAGTTTTCTCTAATTTACAGGGTCTTATGGAATCTATAGAGACCTTTTTCCACCCATCGAATCATGGTAATTGGTCAGAATTTTTAGCCCAAGTTACTCATAATCTTGTTCATTTCTTTGTCATGCGTTGGAATCGCGAAAAAAGTGGAGAATTTGATATACCTTTCGAAAGACGTCTTAATGATAAGTTAAAAAGACAATTTGTGCTAAGCTTACGAGAGACCGTTTTTGTTGGACTCTTTTCTAAAAAAGCGAAGTCTCTCAACTACTTTTATTCTGCCTTCCAGGGACTTGCTTATCTTGAACCTTACTTGATCCTTCCAGGAGCACTTCAGAGATTTTATCCTTCATTACAAGGTCTTGTCGAAGTCCACAGAACCCAGTCATCACTGTGTGGATTGCAGATGGTGGCTAACATTTTATCACAATGTAAAGGTCTTCGTTGCCATATCACCGCTTTACTTGCCTTAGCTTTACCTGGGATTGATGCAAACGACTTGCAGAAAACTCTATATACCTTAAATTTTATAAAAACAGTGGCATATAGTGTTCCGTTTTATGATCTGACTACAGGTAATTCAGATTCATCTCTTGCTATTGAATGGGTCCAAGGCGAGATGGAACGTATGGAAAATGAAGGTCCCAATATTGAGATTGACTACAGAACTGAACTCAGTGATGATGATGAGGCCAATATCTTACGCTCATCTACTGCTAGCTTCGGAGAGTTTGTTCTTTCCCTCCTTGGGAGGATATTCACTCTACTCGAAAATCTACCCGAGATATCTAGAGCTCGTTCAGGAGCACCCGAAGAGAATGTTGTCAATACATTACCTGCAACGATGACACCTCTCTTTGCTGCACTCTCACCCGAGATTTTTGATAAAGCTCTAGATAAAGTGGCTACTTTTGTTGGAGGTCATGTCATACATCAGGCTCGTGATGCTATGGCATTTATTTGTAACTCACTCTGCAAAGCGAATCCTGAAAAAACTTTGAAGGTATTTATACCTATGCTTATTGTAAGTATCCGGAATGAGATTGATTATAATGAGGCAGCTTCAGATCGAAGCAGTGGTACTGATGTTCTCCCTCGTGATCGTGCCTTGGTTTGGCATATTAGCATGCTTAGTATGATTGTGGTTCATATTGGTGATAGTTTGATGGTATATAGGAACAGTCTTTTTGATATTGCTGTTTATATGCAAGAGAAGTGCAAAGGCATTCCAACTATTCATGTTTCAAACTTTATTCATCACTTACTCTTAAATTTAACATTAATATATCCAATTGATGTAGCCATGTACGAGGCACATGTCTTCAAAAAGGGCCTTGAAATCTCTGATTGGGCTAGAATGACGAAACCATCTGAGCTTAATATTGCTTGGCATTTGCCATCGAAAAAAGAAATCGAGTTTGCTATAGAGTTGTTTGAGTCGCAGGTTAAAACTGCAGTTGACAGACTTAAAAACCTTATAAGTGATAATCCCTCTGTTAGTCGAAAGGGCACGAACAAGGAATGGTCAGATGAAGTTTCACGAAATATATCCCATCTAAGGCTCATTTTGTCAGGAATAGCCTCCCTTTTCGACCCAAGGAACACTAATTTCAATTTAAATGACACCAAATATAAAAAGGAGTTCACCGAGGAGGATAATCAATTTCTTGCTGGAGCAGCAGAAGATGAGGAACTACAGCCTCGCATTAATTATAGAGCTGGCTATCTGTTAGATGAAGGCAGTGAAGTTTATAAGAAAATCCACAAGTTACGCAAGGAAATTGGCCATTTACTTTCTCAGATTCATATTTTCCTTACAGTTGAACAAGAAGATGATGTCGCTTGCTTTTCTGCTTTATATCAGACTTACAGAGCTTGGATTACCGATGTTGGATATGAACGATCTGCTTATGTGCTTGAACGAATGATTAAGCTCTACAATTCTGATATCCGCCCATTTAAGATTGATGGACTACGCAAAGCATATCCTAGATCTCTACTAGTTAAACGAGCGGGAATTTATCAAATACAGCGGATAAGACATAATTCTTTTGCAAGAAATATGTCTGACTTAGATAGCCAGTTACTTCTTGACCTGGCTTCCTCTTGTCTCTCANATTGATGGACTACGCAAAGCATATCCTAGATCTCTACTAGTTAAACGAGCGGGAATTTATCAAATACAGCGGATAAGACATAATTCTTTTGCAAGAAATATGTCTGACTTAGATAGCCAGTTACTTCTTGACCTGGCTTCCTCTTGTCTCTCACTCTACGCTGAAGTTCGTATCAATGCTCAGACAGCTTTAGAATCCGCTCTAAAGAGTCTAATCGGTGGGCGTATCAAGGTCATTCCTCACCTTGTTGAAGCTTTTAGACAAGCATTGGATGATAATCAATTTGATAAAATTAAAGGTTGTTTATATACACTATTTTATCTCAATCTTACAAAAACAATTTCTAGAGACTGGCGGTATGCTCCTGATGTGGTCGAATTATATATTAGAACAGCTTCAGTCGACAAAATATCAATTCAGAAGATTACTGCTAATGCTCTATACGGCGGTCTCTCAGAGTATGGAAAATTGTATGACCATTATGTTTGCTATGATAATGTAGACATTGAGGTTTTCAAACCCAAGGATGATACTTCAGCTGAGATTTCTCTGAAAAATAAATTAATCTTAAAGCGTCGAATAAATGTGGAGAAGAAAAAAGCAGAATTAGCTTTGAAACTTGTTGAAATATCAAAAAAATCACACTGGAAAATTACACTTCGTTGCACGATATTTGCCCTCAATACTGGTCTACGAGTCCAGACTTTGGCTCCTCCTTCTTTGATTGAGTTATTTGTTAATGGATGTATCGATGATCATCCTAGTTTACGAGCTAGCTATTCTGAAACATTTCTCCGTATTTTTAACTTTATTGAGATACGTGGATTATACGGGCATAGTTTTGAAAAATTCATTCGTGGGGAAGAAAATACAGTAAACCTAATTAAGGTATCTGTACCTAAAGAAAACTCAAATTGGACACAGGAATATTTAGATAGCTTTGGGAAACCTGGAGTACCAGAATATTATGTTGATCGGGATTTTCCAGGTTGGCTGGTATGGGGTAAAGAATTTAGGGCAAGTCGAGGCTCTCCTCTCCCAATAACAGATTGGGACAAATTGGAAAGAGATGTCCGAACCCAAATAGGCTCTTTGATTACTCGTGAATGGTATTCTAAGTTTTTTGCCTACATGAAACAGGAGCCTCGAGATTCATCTTCTGATCGATTTCGAATCCACAATACAGCCCTCTTAGTTCATATTTTTGATCTCACCGTAGATGGTATCACAGCAGCAACTTTAGACGATATCAAAGAGTTATTAAAGGATACCTATGTAGATGGTAGTGATAAGCACCAGCATCGTGCAGCCGCAGAAATTATTGGGGCCTTATTAATTTGTGTCAGTGGAAATATTCTTGAAAAACGAAACAGTGTATGGTCATTTGCTGTTCCAATATTATTAAAGGTATTTTCGGATGGTCTAACTCCTGAGAATATTGCATACTGGATGACTTGTTTACATATGGTCATTGGAGGTCGAGATCCCCGACGTGCGCATGAAATATACGATGAGCTCGTATCATTTCGATTGGACATGTCATCTAATGCAGCATTTAAGGAAAGCTCAAAGGTGCAAATCCTTGAGTTTGCCATTCAAGATGCTGGATGGCACTTCCGCGCAGAAAAACCAATACTTCAAGATTTCCTTACTCATATTGACCATCCGTATAAAGCTGTTCGTGAAGCAATGGGAAGGACTATTGCATCGATTTATCGTACGCGCTATTACGAGGGGTTTATGGATATTGATAAATTATTAATTGCAAACAAATCATCATCATCGCTTGGCATCAAACCATATACACCCACGGATGAATTTACGATAACTATTAAAGATGTATTTGATCGAATTGAAAAATGGCGTCTTGAGAGAGAACCTGGCCAACAAACACCATCCTCGTATACTTCAGGTAGTAAAACAGTTCTTCTTTGGCTAGATACCACTCTGCAATCGTATGAATGTACACATTTGTCCAAGTATTTCTCTGATGTATTTATGGAACCACTCCTTCATATGATGGATGTGAAAGAAGACCCAGAATTGCAGAGTCTTGCATATTTAGTTTACCGTCACCTCCCAAATATACCCTTTTATGCTGGGGAAGATAAAGAATTTATTTCAGCTTTGATTCGGATAGGAAAAGCATCCTCATCTTGGCATCAACGCTTAAGAACATTAATTAATATGCAGGTAATTTTTTTCCGGCGAATATTCTTAATCCAAACAGAAGAGAAAAATGCTCTTTTCAATGCGGTATCTGATATGCTCGAAGATCCACAACATGAAGTTCGTTTGGGGGCTTCCAGTACGCTCTCAGGAATGATTCGATGCTCACCCGTAATATTACGTGACAAGATTCTTTATTCCCTCAAAATTAGATTTACTGAGGCCCTAAAGAAAAACCCAATGCCTAAAAAGACTCCTGGAACGAGTACTCCGGTCGTAGGTAATCAGCAAATAATTCGCAGACATGCAGCAGTACTTGGATTAGGAGCACTTATTACAGCATTCCCATACACAACACCACCTCCAGCTTGGATGCCTGAAACATTAGCAATTCTCGCCTCAAAAGCTGCTAATGATCCAGGCTCAATTGGTAAAACAGTAAAGCAAATTTTGGCAGATTTTAAAAAGACAAGGCAGGATACTTGGGTTACTGACCAAAAAGTATGTTTTATCCCGTATAAATTAATCAGATTAACTTATGATATGTAGTATTTCACCCCAGAACAATTAGAGGATCTAGAAGGTGTCCTATGGAAGTCATATTTTGCTTGAGAGGGAAGTACATATAAAAAACTAAATTTAACATGGTGGCAATAGTGAAACTGGGAAGAAGGCCAGGAAGGGCCAATGAAAACAACTTTTTAATTACAAAACTATTGCAAAGCATACATTACACGATTTGGCCGTTGTTATAAATTCCGAGCAGGATTTATTAAAAATAATACTAGTTAATGGATATTTGATATTAGTGATGAAGAAAGCTAGAAGCGTTTGGTTTAGGGAGGGGATGGGAGGTGAAAGGCGTAAAAGTAAGCGAATGTTAAAAAATATTTGAATGTCTATCTTGAATATCTAATAGCTGTGACTCCCTTCACGATACATATTTTTTTAGTGAAAATTGAAAGTCTTGCCCCCTCTCCTTATTTCCTTAACCCTCTGCCCTTCCCCTACAGTCACTAGGGCGCCCAGCAATCATTGCTCCAAAAACAACAAAATCTAGTGACTTAATTTCGAAAAAAAAAGCTCGACTTACAAAATTCAAAGTATATTCGAAAAATTTTAATCAGAATTTCATCTTCTACACTTTAATTTCCAAAAGAAAATAGTTTAGTTTTCAATAATCAATCCCTCACTACTTTATTGGCTAAAACAATGGATCTTATGAGAGTTTTTTTTCTTCCCGAGGCAGAGCGATAGAGGACTTGAGGTTCTAAGATACTGGAAAGTTAAGATTGTAAAATATAATAAATAGATTTGAGGTTATCTAACAAGGTGTCTCATGTTTCTAAAATATATCTCGTATATCGTAGAAGCCGTAAGACTGTTCATGTCCCTTCTATTTATCTCATAGCTCCTAAGCCTATGTACAGGTTTGGTGGTTGTTATAATTCGTAACGTTTTACGCACTAGTATATAAGACATGGTAGTATACATAATTCTACATAAAATATCCCTGTATTCGGTTATCGGTTATTTTAGCGAGTGCTTACCGAAGGATAAATCTGGGTCATAGTGCGGGTCATGACAAGTATTTGGGGGTTCTAATATTTAAGATCCTCAGACTTTCATTACTTGATTTGGGAGAAAAATATTTTATGGTGGTGGTGGTGGTGGTGGTGGTGGTGGTGGTGTTTCAGTAACAGCTAAAAGCTACATTCAGTAAGAGGATGTAAAAGTACCTTATCTTTTTTTTTTTTTCATCCATAGTATTTTATCAATTGCATTGCTGTAATTAATAGATGTTATGTATTTCATAATATTCATATTATTCATAATTGGTAATTTTAAAACTCCATTTTCTTTCTTTTTTTTTTTTTTTTTTTTTT
>QVIK01001073.1:0-12774 GCA_003957845.1 Oidium heveae | reverse complement strand
CCTATGTAAATAACTCGATAGATAGAAGCTTAGAAGATAAGAATAACAATACATATATTTCCTTAACATACCGGTAAATTGGACCGACAGACGGAACAAGATTTTCTGCAAGTCTCAAACTCCTTGGACGTTTCAATACCGGTCATCAACAGTCTCGATCGCATGCTTTCTTCTCTGACATGCGGAAGAGATATAGCCACTAGAGTTTTGGCTTTCGGCCACATATTATGATGATCGTTTAGCTGTGAATCTATCATGTTATTACATGTAACTAAATGCCAATGCCGATGAAAATCAGTCAAATCAAGTCATTGATACGATTCCAACATCTCTTTTGGAATATGGTAGCATGATATACCTAGTGAGATCGTTAAATTACATTTACACTCGCGATTAGGAGTACCGAGCTTCTTCGAGATACATAATCATATTCTACCATTGGGGTTTCTAGTTATCCACTTAGTAGTAAAGCTAGCTAGCCTAAGACTTGGATAATTCAATCCTTGCTAGTGCAGTCCAAACCTTTAGAAAAATCATTCATGAATTCGTTTGATAAATCTGCATTTAGCTCTTTACTAAGAAGAGACTTGATAGTCGTCGTAGTATTATGCTAAGCACAAGGAATATTCTTCAGAAAAGGGAAACTTTATATCAATTGCATTTAATGAGGCAACTCCCTATCGGCGACAATAATTCTAGGCTGCAATATATTATTCAGAAATTAAACATTTCGAAACACACCCAGAGCCTATATATAGTCTTTCTCAGTCTGTCTGCCAAGGGAAACACACCCTACTTCAAATGTGGTATTTTCATATGTAGATCCCACATTGTGGAGTGATGGCATTCGGAATCGATTTTTCGTGTACTTCAAATACATAATTATCGCATTAGGAAATTGCCGTAAAAGCATAATTGATGTTCTGGGAAGAAAGAATAGTTTAGTCAAGCTATCGTCGGCATCCACAGATTAGTCAAACCGCCATTCTTGGTCTAGCCCTTTGAATTTATTGTCTTCCTCTCCGCGAAGAAGTCTAAGCAGCGCACAAATTATTCTTTTTCCTCCAAGATGCTACTTTTTATATTTTGCTAGACAGTTTAATATACCACTGGCTGTAGCATGGCTATTCTATTCTCTAAATGTGGCTATGATGGACCCTGGCTGACTACCAAACTCTGATTTACGAATAACAAATTTTTTTTCTCATCATCAGTTATGCGTATAACTGAAGAATGACTATTTTTTGGTCTTAAAGGTAGGTGATTGTGGATTGCGTGGCTAATATCAACGAAGTATTTATTGGCCGATAAACAAACTACAAGGCATGCCGGCAGTTACTTTCAGAGTGTCTAATTCCCTTAGATTCGCTCTCTTAACTTCCTGCACGATAAAATTCTCATTTTCAGGATGCAATCATGTCTTGACTGTTGATTTTATAGTAAATAAATGTAAGCCATATCTGTCTTCTGCCACAGTATTACGATAGGCAACAATTGCAGCTTCAATATTCAAGGATCGAGCTGGGAGTGGGTAGATAGTAGACATATGAATTCTATTCGATATTTAGTTGATCGAAATATTTGTGACGTCGAATTAGTCTTTTGATAAGAATACAAATCTTATACAACTAGAAGATTAGTCACAAGACTACATCGATGCTCCTTCCATACTGCTTTGATTAGATCATTTTCTATGATTGGATTTAGTTATAAATTATTCAGAATATAAAGGTGTAGAAGATTGTAGGAACTATCTTATGTGGGTATAGTAGAGGTTTTAATGTGCTTAAGAGAAATTGTTTATTGTTGTTTTCCTTCGTCTGTAAAGGTCATTTATCTTGTGATTGCTGGCCCATGAGCTAGTTACCGCATTCACCTTGCTCTTTTTCGCCAGTTAGAAGACAGGAAATTATTACATAATGTTGAAAACTGGGGGCAACTGGCGAAATCGGCCGTCTAATTGGCCTTTTCAGGCAGGGCTCATTGAGCAGCAATTTATAAGGTTCACTGGTTAGAATTTATCGGTAGGGAAAAATACATGGATTTCAGAGGAAATTCGAAGGTATAAGTGGCTTATTTGAGCTAGGATTGCAAAATATTGATCGCCTTAAACATTGGGCATGGTCGTACTAAATCATATAAGCGATATTGTCAACCCTTGCTCAATGGAACGCACCAATTCGTTGCTTCTGACGTAAAAATTATAATATAAATTATAATAGTTCCATATTAACCAAGCCCGGCTGGCACAATTGGTTAGCGCGTGGGCCTTTTAAGCCCAAGGTTGAGAGTTCGAGCCTCTCGTCGGGCGCTTCCAAAAATTTTTTATATTTCTCTTTTGTGAGACATAAGGATGGAAGAAAGCTATTGGAGAAGACAATCAATTATTTGCCAAAAAAAAACAAGCAAACAATACACTCACCATCGTTTCTAAGATTGAATACGGTAAGTAATAAGCAGCGTGGAGTGCCAGCTTGGACTTTGGATACTTTACAATTCCCAATCCATGTGATATTTCATTAGTTCTCAATCTTGCTACCTCGTATATTTACCTAGTCCTCATAGGAGTTGAACTCACAGTTTACCTCATAGGCATGAATTGTAATGACCTATCATCTATTTTATATGATCCTGCGTCACTCAGCCGCTACGATACCTGCAACTCCTAATCGACAATGGGGACCGCCCTTCAGCTAAATCGATTAACCCTAGGTGTGCACTCAAATATTTCGCGATGAACTCGCGGAAGTAGCCTCCAAGCACTTTGAAGCATATATCCCGGGGAATCCTGTGTAACTGATTGGTGTACACGACCATTATTAGAAGACAAAGTCCGCTGAAAATACCTATGTGCACACTCCCTGCCCAAAAAAGCTATGCTAGTCCTGTTTGAAGCTCTAACACTACTTCAATGTTTCCTTCCGAATCTGCAAAGAAAAATTTAAGAAACAATCGTAAGAGGATGGAAAACAGCCCAGTCGATAGGCTTTTTCTCAGGCTTTCAGAAGATAGCCTTCTTTGAAACTACTCAGCTATGCGCTCCTTTCATATATCAAGTCTCAACTTGGTCCTGATAAAGACTAGCTTGCAAATGTGCTCCCAACCAAGGCTGGGTTCACACTCTGTCCCTCAAAAAGCAACATTAACGCTCTTGAAACTACAATCTCTACTTCTAAAATGTGTGGGGAAGTTCGCATTGGAAAAGCTTCTCCTTTGACTTCCTATCATGTCCCGAACGTCCCCCGACGCTATGGGACCATAAATGAAAATCTCCAGCATCAACTAGTACCCATTACCGTAGATTCAGTCTTTGAGGCGATAACCTCTGCAGCTGGCACCAGCACAGTATCGGTAACATCCTTCAAAGGTAATGAAGAGGCATTGGAAACCGCTTCAACTATATGGATTTTTCGGCTACTGGAAATACATAAGCAACTTCCACGAGCTCTATTCTTTTTTGGATGCTTGACCTTGACACGGATCCTCCCTCGCCGAACCATGGAATCCCAATGTATCCGTTGCTGGCTCTGGCACAACAGTCGCGTATGCTCCTTATTCCTCGATGCTGAATAAGCGGATCCTCACATCATATTGAGGCATATCATAAAAATCTCTGTGCTAGTTCCGCCGATCATAAATGCCCAACCCGATGCATTAACTGCCATGGCCCACATTCTTCAGATAGTCCCTCCTGTGAGCTTCGACCAAAGGCTACATATGTACCAATGACCAAAGAAAAAATCTCTACTATACGGAGAATGCATACAGAAGAACGACTTAAGTATCAAACTAAGGCCGGCTGCCTCAAACCCTTGACCGAAACTCTGCAAGTCAAAATAACAATATCGCTTTATCACCCCTGACTTCTAACTCGTCTCCTATGGTTGTTACTATAACAAGTCTCTCTAGTTATGCGAGCAATATCAAACAAAATACTACCCAAGATCGCGCAACACTTGAAATCCCCTCAGCCTCAAAAAATCGCGCTCAGCATAAGAATCAATTCGAATTTCTAGCAACAGACAAAGGGCAGAGCGATAGAAATATGATGTTTTCATGAAAAATAACAGTTCTCTTACACTCCTCTCCCTCAACGTTGGCTGTGGAGCAAACCCTCATGATATCACTCTAAATTACGCACATCAACTTGCTCTAGACTTAATCTTTATACAAGAGCCTTACACATATCATACTCGCTTTAGGAGGATCACAAAAATTCACCCACCGTACGAATCCTACTCTCCTAAAATTGTTGGATGACGAATAGACCTCGGGTCATCACATATGTTCGCAAAGGTCTTGTCCTCAAAACAGAACAATTCTTCCTAGGATCTAGAGATATAATAATTTCATGCTTGCACTCACCTATAGGTAAAACTCTAAATATCATTAAAATATACAATGCGCCTCACAATCGCTTCATACATTCTCTAATTCCTTTTTTAAAAGTAGTTGTCTTTTACAAGGAGACTTTAATCTACATCACAACTGCTGGGAATCTTCATGGTCTCGTTGTCCAACATCGGATGCCGATAAGTTTATCGAATGGGCAGATTATATATCCCCACAGTCCCAGGTCAAGACTGAAATATATATGTATATACCCAGTATTAATATAGATTAGTTCTACTGTACGCAGTTTTGTTAAATTTTGTCACTAACAATTTACACAGTCATAACCTTAGATAGAAGCCATGTGCGAGAACATTTCCTCTCAAAATCTGCTTGCTAGACATTTCAGGCGCGTTAGAAAGTAGTGGCCAGATATACTTGTTTATATGCGGCTTTGCAAAGCCTTTGTTGACTTGAGGATCAACGCTCTAAGAGTTCCGTGGGGGTTATTCGATAGACATTTTAGTCTTTCTGAGCAAAAGCAGCACGAGAAATCTAGCAAGGTCACACTTGAGTAAGCAACAATTTCTATCACTCGTTTATCCTGTCTTGAGGGAGGTAAAAGAAAAGATGACGAGGCAGGACTCGAAGATGTTGCAACAGTTACGTCTCTTGAGACACTGGCAACTACTTTAATAGGAATGATTCAAATGGTGCTCTATACAGATGCTTCTATCTGCACATGTGTAAAGACGCCATAGTTTATTAGCTCATGTATCTCTTGGCTCGGTATAAGTATCTTGTATATACGATTACTTTTGAGGCCAGGAAAATTCAAAAATCTGCCTAAATCGACCATAATCTTTTTCTCTCACAGTGTGAGCTCACCAAATCAGAGGAGGTTCAGGAGTATACTAGGAAAAACGTGATCTATTGAGTAAGGTTTTGGTCTAATTTGAAAAGTTTTCTGAGCTATATAATCTTGGAGGGTCAACTTTACGCTCTAATATCGCTGACTAGCTAGCTGTTTATAACAGCTGTTAAAACTCCCATGTACTAAGATTACAAAAGCACAGGCGGTAAAAACTATACATTGAGAAGCTTGTGTCAGAATTCCCTACATTTAAATTTGAAATAGCTCGAATCTGTTATTTTCATCTATTTATCTGCGGCCTTGAAATTGGCAGGTTCAGAAGTATTGATGTAGAGTATGCAGGAAGATAAAGGGATAAAATAAGAATGGTATTTTGGATAGAAAAGGATTATCTTAGAACTTAATTTAAGACGATGAGAGATTTATAATTGGATGTTTTATATCAATATTATATTGGTCAAGCTGGCATTTCTGTGGAACTACATACAGTTATTCATACATGTAATACAATATTTAGAAACTTCGACAAAGGTTCAGTAGTTTACGCATCATAACTACGTTCTATTAGAAAGTTCTAGATGATGCTGTTAACGAGTAGATAGAATATCCCATTCCAGAATATTCTAATGTTGACAATGTTTTGCAGGGTCTAATCTGTTTACCCCATTTTAATCCATGCACATCACGTGGTAATTATACCATATGTGATTAGCGTCGTTTCATAACAAGAAGTACCTCAAATCCCAAACGTGAGCCAAATTATAACATCTGGATTCCCAATCACTGCATTATTTATAATCTAGAGGTGTATTGAATGGTCATTATTCAAGAAGCAGCATACTTACAGGCAAAATTATATAAGTTTCCTAAAAGTGTAAATTTAAAGTTCCGATGTTAGAGTAAAGCGTATACAGTTATTGTTCCTCATCCATCTCAACATATAATATCTAGATACTGGCAGATCAATCACTCACTGGCAGAAATATGTATCGGGAAATTATAATTTGGTAATTTATGTTACTTTGTATCGTAAGGCTATCAACAAGGTCGGATGGTGTAGTTGGTTATCACATGTCCTTAACAAAAGCGAACGGACAAGGTCTTGAGTTCGAGCCTCAATCTGATCATGCTGTTAATTTTTTGATTTTAGAAGTTTAGTCCATTTGCACGAGATAGAATATTTACTTCCCTCTATATCGGTATTTTTCGCTTGCTCTAAAGAGGTTAGGTTAGGATCGGTTATATGATTAATTTCTCATCTGACATCAAACAAATGAATGAAACAAAAATTGAGAGATACACGAGTTATTACTTTTTCTGTAGTAATATAATAGGTGGCTATCAAATGTAGATGAAAGTAGGGTTGAGCGGANATGATTAATTTCTCATCTGACATCAAACAAATGAATGAAACAAAAATTGAGAGATACACGAGTTATTACTTTTTCTGTAGTAATATAATAGGTGGCTATCAAATGTAGATGAAAGTAGGGTTGAGCGGAAATCTGAATTGGTGCGCCCGCTCATTTAGGAAATAGAACTAATCGCCATTATCTCGGGATATTTTCATCAACTAAATCTTGAAAAAAAAAATTAAGGTCCATCCCCTACACTCGCGGGACGCTGGAAGCACTGTTGAATAATTAGCTATCACCATTGAATTTAGGCGTGTTTCAAAGAAGAAAGGAAAGCATCTTAATTTTATTTCATTTTCCATAACATGGTTAACCAAGTGCTAGTTGTTCAGATCTGGAAAATAAAATCATCATTTTACATGAACATTCTATCAACACTGGTTGCCAGGAGCAATGATAAATACAGACTTTGATGTCTCTGATGGGCGTAATAACGAGGAAGCAGGCCAATAGAGTGGTTGCGCAAAAAAATCTACACTAGATTCACACTAGGCTCACAGTAGATCACTACCGTACATGGTAATTTTTGCTTTTTCAAGGCCTCTCTACTGTGAATTATTCACAGTAGATTAAGCTGGCAACTCCGGTGCTGTGAAGAAGACCTCTCCCTAGCAAGCTCCATCCACCAACTTTATGGTGCTATGATATTATATTCATTTGAGTCACAATCCTTCCAGAAGCTTATACTTGAATTATTTACAAATATGAAAAATGGCTGGAGATTTACTAGGGAGTAGGTGTCAGGATACTAGATACCTGTCCTGTGGCAGGTGAAGTCACTTTTTAAAGAAAAAATAGATTCTGTATATCCAACTTGATTTTTTCTCTCTCTTGTCTATGTATCTATATAAGACTATAATACTAAAGAAAAGTAACACAATTGACCATCTAACTAAATTTAGGTCATATTCTTTGAAAGATGTAACTTCAAGAAACGAGTTATTCTAAACGGACGTTTCACCCTAAAACAGTCCTTGTATCTTTTGCGAAGCGATCTGCTTTTAACGATTCGGCTATTATCTAGCAGCCAAATCTATTTTTACCTCGCTACGGTTACCGAATAACACACTCAACAGTAGGCTGCTTTTTGTGAAAAAATTGACAACTTGTTAGACTTGCGCAACTTTTTCACACTAGATTTACACTAGATTCACACTAAATCAGCAGTGGTATTTATGATACACTAGTCTAATTTGAGCTAGGCAGTGCTAGGGTGGAAGGCTGTTTTTCCGAGAACCACTCCAAGCTACAGGTAACGACAGAATATCTAGTGAAAAACAAACGTCAAAGATCACGACTCCTGTACCAAACAACATTTGTGAAATTTAAGCTTTCTCAGGATTCTCCCAGCAGCACGAAAACCCCACTATTCACTACTATCTCGAACCTGGGAAAATGTAACTCGCATATACATATGCATGCAGGCAGGGGTAAGATGTCGATCAAATGTAACGCTAAAAAGTTGGTGAGAAATGCTAGAAACCAAATTGGGTATCTTCAATTTCTCGAGGTCACAAGATACCTCCACCATCATACAACCATATCTTCTGCTTCCATTTTCAGTCCAACCTCACCGCACAAATACACCACATCAAAATTTATCATGGAAAACATTGGCATCACCAACTCTCTGTCTCGAACAGACGAATCTCACCCTCTGATGGAATCTGCCACTTCTCAATCTCTCTTGTAGGTTGCTGTATCACCCTTTTTGACTAATCGCTAAGATAAACCAGTCCTATTCCATTTCCAATGGTTTCTGATTTTGAGCCGAGTCTTCCTGCTGAACCACAACACATAGGTTGTTATTCCAATTCGTATGTAGAGTTTAATATCACATTCCTAACTCAATAGCTAATGAAATTCTAGTATGTACCAGCTTCATATGGCATTTAATCCGAGTTCGATAGGGTGCAGTTTTCCCCCTGTTGAGAGCCAAGATTCGAATAATTCTACCAAATTGTAAATAGATGCTTTAATTTCACCCACTGCAACTACCGAGCAAAAACTAGAGAAATAAATAGCTCTACCCTAGAAGGGTTTGAGCCTCCTACAGTCAATGATCGAAATCGTAGTCTTGAAACTACGAAAGAGGATCGAATCAAAATAAAAACTGCTTTGGATCTAGGAGTGCCGGTGACCAAAATTGCGGAGCAATTTGGTTTCACTAAGCGGCAAGTAAATTATGTCCGTAGTTATGGTTTGGAGACTGCATGCTAGACGACTTGCGCAGAGATACTGGGTGGATGCGTATGCATCGGTAGAAGCAGAAATGTTTAATGTGTGTTTTTCGAACATGGCTCTCTAATTCACCGAATGAAATAAGAGTATAGTTTTCTATAAGATATTGAAACTTGCAAAATTTAATAAGAGAAATTTAAGTACACAAAGACGAATATTTCATCTAATAATAAAATAAATAATTTATATGAAGCTTTATCACTTGTTAATAGATTAAGAGAATGTAATACTCCAATAGATATGTATAGATCCTAAACCTCGTAACTTGTAATTTAACTGAATTCTATTATGCCTCTTAACTATACTTCGTGATATTGACTGCGCCAACTTTGAATCCAAATTCAGAATCTCATCTTAATGTTTAAGCTGACGGTGTTCCATCGGAGTTAAATAATATTGATCTAACACAGACTCCATCCTTCAAAGTGTTCTCGAGCCAGTATATCTACAATATTGTGGTTACTATTCACGGAAGTATATTATTTCTGATTAGAAAGTGATGTACATTTAATGGAAAACTGCAATAGATGAACATTGTATTGGTCAAAGAAGTAATTGTCGCGTTTTTTCCATGTATCTGAAGCTAATAGAAGTTACAGAAATCATGGACTTTTTTTTCCACCAAGTAAACATTTTGCTCTGAAATCAAACGTTGAAGATGTTGGACGTCACCTTGCATTGGATATGACTTTTAGCCTTGTCAAACTTCTTGTCTGGATCCAAAAAGTCTGCATTAGTTATTGGATTTTTGATTGTTGAAATTTTTTCTTGCGTCAAAATAACATTTTTGACTTGTTGATCCTATGTGCAATCCATGTCTGGCGAGACTTCCTGATGTGAAAAAACAAAGTTATGAAATAATCGTACATAAGCATGGTAGTTTTAGCGCAGAATTATCCCAGTAAAGGTCTGTATGATCCCAGCTAGCGCATATTTAAATCCTTGTTTTCAGGCCAAACTGCTTGCATATGTATATGCGAGTTACATTTTCCCAGGTTCGAGATAGTAATTATATTAATGAAATCGCTTATTAGCTGCGTAACCGGTTGTCTTTACAAAACGATTTGATTGGCAAGACCCAACCTTGAGCCAATCGCTATATAGAATGACGGGCTAGTGACATAGCTCAAAGCATTTGATGCTTGGTCTGACAAAATTTGAGCCAATAAACGCTCTGATTTTCTAATGTCTATTTCGAAAGGCTAAATTACGGAAAAGCGTCCATTAATTCATAAATTATGCATAAACTAAATTCTGGCCCGCGTCATTACGTTTTGATTACAGTATGCCAGTCAATCTCTAGGATCCTTCTGAAATCCTTTTGTAGTGTACTGGATGAATGAGACCTTGATAATGCTTCTTCCGGGAAGCAAGGAGGGAACATAGTGAACTTAAATAAGAACTTTACCTTTTCCTGTTGAATTGTCATATCGCCGTCTATCAATTCCTGGCAGCAATAACTCTATTGTTGACTATACTTTTGAGAGTGCGAAGGTAGCAGTGATTGTGTGAACAAGTAATTCCTCAACTTCTTTTCAACATGCAGTTTCACGCCTCCAAGATTGTCTCGGCACTGATTTTGCTCAAAACGACCATCTGCTTAGCGATGCATAGAAGCATAGGATTTGATCCATATAAGATTGAAATCGAATTTGCAACTTGTGAAAACAGGGTTTTCAGCAAGATGCAAATTTCTAAGGCAATAAAAGGTGGCTTGCAAAGCATTAGGCTAATGGAAGGATCAAAAATGAAACTAGATACACTTCAATATAGACCGCAGCCTACGGAAGTAATGCCGTCAAAAGAGAAGTTTTACTTCTCAAAATTTAAAAGGTTGGGACGAAATGGTGAGTTCTGCATTTATTTTGCATCAAAATGGACTTTACTGATATTGCTTGATCAAAGGGCCTACGGATATGGTTATATTTTCGAGTTCCGGCCTATTTGCCAAAGTGGTTACTCGGGTGCTACATAGCCAAGGGCTCAAATATATAGACTGCGTAGCTTCACAGACGATACCGTCACCCCATGAACTTCAGCCAATTTTGGGGTTTCCCGGGCAGAATAGCGAGGGGCATGATCCCTTTGAGATCGGAATCAGTTCTGTATCATGTGAAGGCAGGGTATACAACGAGCGACAAATTTCTATGGCAATAATAAGTGGCTTGCAAAATATTATCCTAATGGAAGAATCAAAAATGAAACTAGATACAGTTCAATATATACCGAACCCTGCGGAGGTAATGCCGTTTAATGATGAGTTTTATTTCTCAGAACTTAATAGGTTGGGACCAAATGGTGAGTTGCTCTGCATTTTTTCAGTATCCAAGTCAACTTTACTGATAATGCCTGATCAAAGGGCCTATTGATTCGGTTATATTTTCCTCTAGCGGGCAATTTGCCAAAGTTGTTTTTCAGATAGAACATAGCGGCGAGAATCTCTATAAAGATTGCGTATCTTTATCGAACAAGCAGTACCCCGAGCGACCTCAGCTGAGGAAGGGGTCTCCCGAGCGACCTCAGCTGAGGAAGGGGTCTCCCGAGCGACCTCGGATGAGGAAGGGGTCTCCCGAGCGACCTCGGATGAGGAAGGGGTCTCTCAAGCGATCTCAACTGAGGAGGGAGTCTCTCAAGCGACTTCAACAGAGATTGAAGCTTCTCGAGCAAGAATCCTTTGAGTAGAAAGGGACTTGATCATTTACTGAATCGGTAACCAGAAATATGATAAGACTCTATAAGAATCGTCAGTTTCGAGCAGCCTTAATCGGCTTTCCAGACCTCTAAGGCTTTGATAGGATTGATTAAGATTAGTTTTTCATCTCAATTAAGCCATATTCTTGAAGTGATATATGATGTTACTCTCACAGCTTTACCATTCATATAAAACTTGATGGCGATGTAGGGCTTGGGAAATATCGGTGGTAAAGAAATGTCTGAATTGCTGGGGTACAAAATTATTACATCAGCGAGAAAACATTACAAAGCGCAACAACGCGAATACTCACTATTGGCTTGTTCGGACATGGGGCAATGTGGAGCAATTTACAGGTATACTGTAGGTTGTGACAATTACCAAAGTGACCAAATCTCGATAACTACTCAATCAATTAATCTGTAGCTTTCGAGCGTCATCACACGATTCTCGCTGGTTCTGTATTAAGAAAGTATCTAGCTTTTCTCGTTTTCAATATTAAACGGTACATCTTAGTGCCTGTGAATGAAACGCTCCTGGAGCCAGTACAGAACCAAATCAAAAAGTTACATGTGTTGATTCTCAATCGGGTACAGCGTTCATTAAAGATGAAGATAATGATGGGTGGGACTAGGGAAGTTGAGCATCTGGGGCTTTATAACCATATCCTTTAGATTCTAAAATATTCTTCAAATATGTAGAGCGTAGCTCATATTAGGCTACTAACAAAAACTAGTGCACGTTGGCTGACATAGGCTTTGGACTTATACCATGCATTTAGGGTACAGATTTGGCATAGTGGGGGTCGCTCCTCGCTTCAAGGATTTATCCTCACTAGCTCATAGATTTGACAGGGAACAAAATATTCTTGCCTCATAATTCAGGCTTTTAAACTAGAATTATTCTTTCTCCCTTTACCATTCAAAAACTTTTCTACATACACATTAATCGCAGCGACAAATTTAACAATACTCTCGTCAATGTAGATCCAGGGTCGTTCATGTTTATTTCTCATCATATCCTCTGGCATAGTATGTCAGCGAGAGATCTTCTAGCATACTGTTGACGTAAGCATGTCACATGATGCTGATTAGTCATAATGTATTGTATTTATGTCGTAGATAGAAGCAGAAGAGAGGGACAACTTTATTTTGATTTAATCCAACAATCGCCTCCACGAACCTTACTTTTCTGGTGCCCATTCGCGGAACTTCTGGAGT
>QVIK01001072.1:0-12804 GCA_003957845.1 Oidium heveae | reverse complement strand
AAAACTGCATCAAAGGCGCCCTTTACATCCAACGTTAGCATGCTGGCAGTCCGTCCTTCATTTAGTGCTCGCTCAACGTCATGTGTAAGACAAGTAGTGAGATCGACCGCGGATCTACAAGGTAGAGCCCCGAATTGTTGACTTGCTAGGATTTTATGCTTCACTGAGATCCAGGCTAGACGTTTCGCTATAAGTCGTTCGAGGCCTTTTCCAAGAACTGATAAAAGGGCTATAGGTCTATATGAGCGGGGTGATGAGAGATCAGATTTATTTGGTTTCTGTAGCATTACAAGCGTAGCATGCCTAAAGCACTTGGGATGGTGCCCGAATGAGAGGCATCTTGCAAAAAGCGTATAGATAGGGTCTTTAATTAAAGGCCAGGCTATCTTCAGAACGGAGGTAGGAATTTCATCTGAACCAGGGGCAGTATTACCCGCGCGGAGGATTGAGTTTTGAACTTCTTCAAGGGTTAGAGGAGGCAGTGAGATAGAGCGTACAGGGACAGATGGTGCATCAAAACTTAAATCGCCCACGTCTGTTGAATTAACGAGAAGATTATTGAGCAGAACCTGTCTTTTCTCAGCGGTTGTAGTAGCTAGAGGGCATTCAGGATTTGTAAGGTCTACTAGGGGTGTTGAACGATAAGTCCCCCTTAATTTGTGCCATTTGGTCATAGCAAAGATATCTTTGCCAGTATTAGCTTGATCCACCTTAGATCTGAAGAAGGACTCTTTAGCTTTTTTGATGACTCCTCGATATTTGTTTTTTTCGGTTTTTAGCTCCTCGGAATTTGAATCCAGCCGGGATTTGGATTTGAAAGTCCGGCGAGCGAGTCTACAGGATTGGTTCCACCATGGGTTACCTTTACCGTGTCCAAGAGAGCGACGGGCCGCTCCCGAGTATGCTAACTGGATAGCTTGAATTATGCCTTCTGCTAAATTATCCAAAGAGTCGCTAGTTGAATGAGAAGGGACTGGTGCGACTTGTTTTATAGAGGAACTGAGTAAATTCTGAAAAAGAGTAGGGTCCAGTGAGTCGGGTCGAAGTCTTTGATGTATTTTGGGAGCATCTCTCCATCCGATTGTGGTTAGTAGTGGTAAGTGGTCTGATGTGGCGTCAAGGTGAGTAGCGATACAGCATTTTGAGTGACGTAAGAGTGGGCCTGATCCAAGAGCTAAGTCCAAGACATTGCCTTTATTGTGTGTTCTCTTGTCCAAAGGGGAGAGTAGGCAGAAATATTTGTCATCCGCCCATTCTACGAAATTTTCAGAACCTGGAGTGGGGCTATGTGGCCAAGAAGGCTGCCAACGAGTGTGATGTAAATTAAAATCACCTTGTAGTAGGCAGCTACCTTGAAAAAAAGATTGAGGGAGGGTGTAGAGCGTTTGGATGGCGCTTGTGCAAGTTGGACTGTAAGGAGCGTTATAAACATTGAAAATATTGAGAACTCTACCGGATGGTGAATGCAGACGTAGTATTAATGTCATTAGAAGAGGTGTTTATCTGGGCAGCGTGAATACCCAATCCTTTACGGATGTACGAGATCACGCGTGGCCGGCTGGTGTTCCAATCAGTACTAGGTGAGAAGGATGCATATGCTGGATGGTGCTTGGTGATTCTTCTACTAAGATCGTGAAAAATATAAGGTTCTTGAATGAGAATGAGATCTATATTAGATAGATAGGCCTCATTCATTGCAATGTCGTGATTTAGTGCGCCACGCCCTACATTGAGGGAGAGAATCGTGATTGTTTTTGGTTTGCTGTTGATTTTGCCTGTAGTTGTATTTCTCATTAACAATCCATTTGAATACCGCTCGGATCCTTAGGATTATTTAAAATGCTGAAAGAGTTGGACGAGTTTGTAACTTCTGTCGTCTGATCTCTAGTAGATGTAGTGGCATTGATATCAATTTTTTGACTACTTGGGACAGAAATATTATAGCACCCTGCTTCAGCCTGCTTGCGTAGTCGTGCTTCCGTATTAATGCGACGTATTGCGGCAATTTGTGACTTCGTCTTAGGCCCTTTAGAAGAGATAGAGCGTAGTTCGCATTGCGGGTGGTCCGCAGGGTGAGGACCGTGACAGTGAATACATTTAGAGGGGCATATGTGATCAACTGAACTGGCACAAAGATTTTTGTGATTATCTTCAGTGTGATGGGAGGATCCGCAAAGTCGACACCGAGTATTAGAGGAACAGACCCGACTGTTATGCCATAGCCAGCAGCGTGTACATTGAGTTACAGCAGAGCGACGGGGGAGAATGCGCGTAGTTGTGCGAATGCCGAAGAGAAAGAGCACCTGAGGGAGAGGGGTGTGGTCGTCTTTGAAACGGACAATCCAGGATGTAGTTGGTGACAGCGGTTGTGCGTCATTATCTCGAGAAGGGAATACTGAGATTGGTTGGGATCCTGCTGCCGCTGTAATTGCCGTCGTGACATCTGCAATTGTAACAGGTACCAAATGGTGTTCAAAATTATCCCTTATAGTACCGATTTTACGCGGAACGTTAGAGATGTGGTAAGATGTCCAAACGGACGATTTTTCGATCAGTTTACCGTCCAGTATATTCGACACAGCTAATTTATTGGCGAGGACAGAAGAATTACCTTTGCTGGGACAGAGTGTAAAACCTGTTTTGGTGGGCAGGATGTTTGAGAGGAGCTGTTCGTCAGACCCTAGTTTTGCCTTCAGATGAGTCTGAAGGGCATATCCAGTTAGCTTTCGGAGCGGATCGCTCTCTAACAGGCGTAGAAAGAGACGTTCATCTGTTCCAGATTTGATGATTTTTGTGGAGCGAGGCCCGTTATTTCCAGTAGCCGCATTTGGAGAAGTAATCTTATTATTGGTGTTTGCAACCTGAGCATAGCTGGGCTTCGGGCGTGTTTTTCTTGTGTTATTTGTGTTTATTCCTTTGTCCATACTTTCATTTTCGCGTATTTGAGTAGGTACGCCTTTTACATAAGCCTCAAAGTGGCGTTTTGCGACAAGTGTGATCTCATCACTAAAATTTTTCAATGCTGTAGCTTGCTTGGTTGGCATATGAGGGCCTGCAGCTTGGCTACAGTGGTAATCTAGGATGCGGGTTACGGGTCCGAAAATAAGTTTAGCGTCATCGACTCTGCGAGCCACATCGTCGGTAACGTTATTAAGTTCTTCTTCTAACAAATCAACTAGCGGAGGGATTTCATCGTAGTTGAGGGGTTCGTCAAAGAGTTCCTCGTGTGGTCCGGGGTAGTCAAGATCGATTGATGCTAGACGGAAGTTTTGTTTGTGGCCTGAGGTCGCCATGTCAGTTTTGTCGATTAGTTTTACTTGTGCTGGCTCTTGAGGTATGTTTAAAGCCGACAAAGGGGTTTTTCCTGTCGTGGACTCAACTTGAATCTCCATCGGTTCGTTAATATCTTCGATTGGGATTTGTGACCCAAATGTTTTCTCAATCACTTCAGCTTTGCGGAGGGCCTCGTTGGTAAAAGGAAGCATGCGGCTAGATTTACTGCTGGAGCTGGGCTTGCTAATGGTCGCTTTATGTTTGGTGATGCGGTTTACAGCTTCTGGGGGTTCGGGGGGTATCACGCGTCTCGAAGGTGTCGGCGCCATGAAATTGATGGATGGTGATGGTAAATGTTAGTGTGTAAGGGAAATATTAAATGTATTGGCTTATTGTTAAATGTAGGCTGCTCTAGGCTGAATTTGTGGATAGAAATGGATACCAGATGTCTCTTGCGGCATAAGAACCGTAATGCTAAAAACAATATTTGCGATCACATGACCGGAATGATGCTGCATAATTTTATGCAAACGCGTTATCTAGATCGGCGCAATGTATAATAGGTGTTTTTAAACTATCATATCCTATTTACGCGTTTCTGTGCAAAATTCTTAACCCACCTCTCAAATAAGTTTCTATCAACTGCTAAAGATCTACAAGCTATTCAATAGGTCTACAGATTAAAATGGAATCTAACACTCGATTGTGCTCTAAATGCTGCTCTATGCGTGCTATTGAAGATTTCCTGAAAACAAAACAAGGCAAGGCAAACAAAACCTGTAATCGACACACAAAGGATTTGCGGAGCCAACGTGGGAACTAGAAAAATATGGATGACACAAAAGCGTTGGATATATTCGAAGAAAAATACGGTGCGAAAGATAACGTTGGGGAAAACTTAGGGGCAATTTTAGGCCCCCGAAAGTTCACAAAGAGGAAGCTCTTAAATAATGTTAAGTCATAAATTTAAAACCAAAAAAAAAAAAAAAAACTTCCGGGAGGGGCTGACGTTACGGGATGTTATTGCCCTGGTGATTAGATCCGGAATTATCATGCTCTAGCCTTTTTATGATTATGTAATAATTCGCTTAGTGACGCAGCTTAGTTATTTACTTTTGGACTGTAAACAAAACCTTTTCTCTTTAGATAGAATATAAACATATTTTGGACTTATGTTCACTAACAGTAAATATAATTGAACCTTTAACAAAAGACACTTCAAAATGAATTAGCAACCATTTTTCAAGAAGTGCCTCAACGACTATGCCAATGGCATTTGTCAAACAACCTAGAAGTTGGAGCGAATAGCATGTAGCCTCTTAAGCCGGTTACTGAACAAGGGAAAAGAGTACTTGCAAAGTGCCGAGAGACATTTCAAAGGAAATTTCAGGACCTTCGCTCGGCCAAAACTAAGGATCTCTTTGATGAAAAATGGAGCCAGCTCGAGGTAGAATATCAAACTGTTTCTGTTAGGTGAGACTCTACAATACCTGTTGTCGTTTTATAAGCAGTAAGTAAGCTATTACCAATTTGACCAATCATCATAAAAGTGTGTCCATATTTGCGAATGATAGGGACTTTCTTATCAACTTGAACAATAATATTCATCAAATTGTTAAAGTATAATCCCATTCGATCAAAAGCAGCAAGACAGAAAATAAACGGAGTACATGCCTCGAAGACACGAAACAGCACTGCTCCAGCATTTTTTTTGTAAAACTACTGTTCCAATTGAAGAAAGTGCTTCAGCTTCTCCAAAACAAACTTGTATAAGTCCAGCAGTCTTGAAATCTAGCCCTACATTCTTGATTTTCTGTAGAGCTACTAATTGTTGATAACCGGCAGTAGAAAAATGTGCAGCTCCCGAATCTAGTAAAAAAAATTTTGAAAATAAGAGCTACCATACCGATGACCATTTTTGTAGATTTCAGTGGTCGATAATTTTGAGATTGAATGCACAAATGCTTGATTTTTCCATAAGATTTAATGTTGTGAGCCCATCAAGTTCTTCTCCATAACTTGATAAGAAGTCAAATTCTATGTTTTCAAAGCTATTATTGATGCCGTCTGATGTATAGGTAGAACGGGGAAAAGAAGATTTCGTCATCATCACTGGTATTATCGAAGTCGAATTTCATTATCATCTAATAATCTGAAACGTCTCATCTCATTGTACGCCACTATCCACTTTTGTAACCAACTCATTCGGATCCTGATCTTTTAGCAATTCACTCTGCAGAATTTTCCATTCCAGCAGAATTTTCTACCTCCTAATATCGTCTGTAGGGGCTAAGTGATTTTCGAAATTCCGCAACATATGATGTGCCAATTCACAATCATATATGAATGTCAAGTAAGTGACATCAATTGACTCTTGTATTTTAGTTCGTAGTTTTCCGACTGCTAAATTATGATCATTCCATCTTTTCTAGTTTATTTCATATTCTTCTTTTAACGAATCGTATTCCTTCTTTTCATCCGGCGATAACTCCGCAAACCTTGTCTTTATTCTACCTTAATTTGGCGCTTTAACGTCATTCGGTATAGATGCAATAGGTTCTTTGAAAATGGTTATGTTGTGATAGGCTTCACCTTGAACAACTCAAAGATAGAAGAGCAATACGAAAAATATGTAATTCTTATATTTAGCTAAGAAGTGCGTGAAGATTAATTACAAAGAGCAAGACCATTTAAATACTATCCCATCGCATTCCTCGAATCCCCTCGAACGCCATAGAATTTGCTTTAACAAAATACAACCGAAGACTCAATGAATCTTCTAGATTTGCCCCTGAGTATTCGTTTAAAATAAATGAATGATTTACACCCCATTATAGATTACAAGGATAATTAATTATCCTGATTAATAATTATACCAGGGTATTTTAGGCGAGGGCACTAAGCCCGAGTTCGTAACAAGGGTTGTAACCCTCACATATGTCTTCAAGTTCGATATTTGGGTCATCATACTTCCAAATATCATATTCTAGAGCTGAAGTCCTCATTAATTCAATCCATAGCTTCCAATCTCTACCTGTACGAAGGATGACTAATGACTTAGCCGTTGATGCCATAATTTTAGCTTTTTTGAGTGCGAGTAGGTCCAATTATTCTCAAAAAATTTACAAAACAAGACCTCTTATTCGGAGACTATGTGACACAATGGAATTTTAAATCAGTTTTCTAGAGAATTATTCTATAATTCGCAATTCCGGGCTCATAACTGTTAAATATGTGAAAGGTCCAGTGTACATGGAATCGTATATAGATAAAGTCGTCTATCTTTTAACTAAGATTGCAATACTTCCATGTATGTCGTTTAGAAAGTTCAATCGGGGTACTTTTGAGCTTAGATTGTTTGTTCTGTTTATTTTTCGACTTAACATCTAAGCTAGTCTCAGATGGTATACAAGATCGGATCTAATTTCCAATCTTAACTGAGGAAAAAATGCTAAAGCCTAAATATGGGGCATAATAAAGCATTTATATACATGATGCGAAGCCTTGTGTGAAACAAGTAGCAATTGTAGAATCAATGTGAAGGAATTAAATCAAATGTCAAATGCTGTAGTTTTAGCTTCCTGTCTCGGTTTCGTTCTTGTCCTGTTTACCTAGTGATCTTAATCCATCGCCTCTGATTTCAAATTCTACTGTAGATTGTACACCAACTCCACTCTCAGGAGCATGACTAGCAAATACGACTTTTTGCCATCTTCTCCATTTCATCACTGGCTCATTACTTTCAGAATCACCAGACCGCTTGTAAATTGGCTTCTTTATTAGTGCAATTCGACATGCAATTTGATTGCTCCAAATCAAACCGAGACTAGGGGTTTTTAGTTGTGTCGGCACACTTGCTGGAGGATGAGGATCATCTCCCCAGCCAGTGAACCAACGTTGTTGGTGGTCGAGAGATAATAAATCAGTGATGCTTTTATGGTTCGAAACCAACTTTGACATATCTGAGGAGCTAGATACAGATCGTGGACTCTTTGGTGGCAATTCCCCTAAAGTAAAAGTGTTTTCAACACGATCAGCTACTTGATTAGCTACTACAACTGCAATGTCCAATTCTACTGCTAATTTTCGTAAAAAATGACCTAGTTTAAGTAAGTCTTGACTTCGCTTTGCCATGTTAGCACCAGGATTTGGGTCGTCCCGATCAAATTCAGCTCGGTAGTTTGATGCTATGGAGTCAATAATTAGAAGGCGAATGCCATATCTTCTAATGGCCACTGGGACCTGAAAATAGAGAATATGATCTTGGGATTCTAGATCTGGTGTGACTATGCTTATAATTTGGTCTAGCGAAGGTTTTTTTTCAATATTTTTAAAAGTAGGATGTGATAAAAGTAGCTGCCGGATACGAGTCACAGGAAGAGCAGATTCAGTGGATATGTAAAGGGACGGACATGACAAGCCATGCGGTGGAGGTAGCTGAGCAGCAAGTAAGAGAGTTACTAGGAATTGTGTCTTACCTGCTCCGCTACAGCGAGTTCAGGAGCCGATTTTGAAGCAATAGGAGCAGAGGGGATCGATATACCTTTCACCGGTAATCTCTGTAATTGATCCCGTTGGGATGCCTCCTCTTAGTCCACAATCTAATCCATCGTCCAATACACTAATTGTAGTCCAACTATTGACGATTTGCTCGCCAGTTTTCTTCAATATTTCATATCCAGATCGGGAAGTATCGTCCTCTGCGAGTCCTAGAGAAATTTGAAATGCCTCTAAAACTGCAACACATAGCTTCTTCACATCAAGAGCCGGGAGCAAAGCGCGTTTAGCTATATCCAGGCTGTCGAGGGTTAAGAGATCCACTGTTGTTACGAGGTGCCTCTCAAGGGACGGTAGCAGGTGTGAATATTTGTGTACTGGAAAGCTAGGTAGAATAGATGCAAGGTCTGTCATGAGGACATAAAATATTAGATAAATGTGAATTTCGGTGTAAATTAGGAGATATATGAAGTCTTAAGTTTATGGCCAGATAATTATGGATTCATCAATTAAGGACAAGAGCTGACTGAGTTGATTTCGTAAACTAGAATGCAATATTATAATCCTCAAAAATTTAGTGAGTGCGAGACCTTATCCTGTTACCACGATAAAGTTTCTACCCAGTGGGGCCTATAAGGGTTGTTAGTTGCTGCGCCAAGTCTAATAAGATATCATCTACCAGGGATTAGGAATTTTAATTTTGCCTTACTTACATCATCGACAAAATTTACATGGAGGACAACAACAGTATATCCTCTATATAATTAATGAGAAATATTTAGATAGAGGTAAAATTGGTATTAAAACTCGATGATAGTTGATAGTGAAGATTATTAAATTTTGTCGAGGGGGGAGGGTCTATAATTGACATTGTTAATAGAAAGTTCTCCAAACAATTAGACAACAATTACGAGACCACAATTATTTGCAATACTAGCCTCTCATTCAATCTTTTAATCTCATGAATTTCTTGTACTACACATTGAGATACTTATATAGCTGTAGCAATATTGTTGGTAAAGCTTTGATTTGATTAGACGTCTAATTGAGTTGTAAATGGGAGTTGAAATCAAATAACATCAACTGGAAAAAGAGTACGCGCGTAAAATAGTAACAAATCAAAATCCAATTCATTTCTCCCTATCTTTCTAATATCTTAGGGAAGGCTCACTATAAACCAAGTATATCCTCTTCATTGTTCTAACTCGGTAATCCCCCTATTCCTCTATCAACAGTAAGCTAGATCCAGAGAAACAAACAACATTAGACCGGGGTCTGTCACAGTCGTAGCCAGCGTATACTTAATTGAATTCTTCTTAGACGATTGTATTCCAACAACTACCTTTATTTTGCAACGAGAATTCGTAGATTTTGATATTCTGTTCTTTTTCAATTCAAAGCAAAGCATGGTAGTGCATTGAGTTAAGACGGCCGTGAGTTCTGGAGCGAGATAAATTAAAGTAATAATATAATAGCACAGAGCAGTTTCATAAATGAGAAGAGAGCATCGAAGGGAAAGTTTCACAACTCAGTATAAGCTTCACAACTCTCTAACATCCCTCACAACATAACTCAAAAAAGCTATTGATTATCCCAAGATGAACAGGGTGAGATTTGAATCTTCACTGTGAAGGTATACCACAATCTTATGTGGCTAAGCAATTAATATGCCTTTTTTAAAAGCTTTGTGCGCAAGCCTATGCTCGTAATATCATTTGATTTTGAAGACACGAATCGTACGTATGATATTGGCTAATTACTTTTAACACACTATTTCCTATCTTGAGTAGATGCACGCTCTATGATTTTTCGAGTAAATCCAGTCAAACGAGAAGATATAAATTAGGGTGTATTTTCATATTTACGTTCTTTCCAAAGTCGCATTTTAAATGTACTCTAGTTTTATCACTTCCCTTCTCCATAGATTGAAAAAATCAATTTTCTCCAGGTATATCTTAAGAGTAGACAAAGCCCTTCAAACGACCAAATTCTTACAGAAGAAATCGGACAATTAAAGAGAAAGTGAACCATGCCGGTGATGTGGACTCGTTATAGACATTCTGCTACAAGGTTTTAATAGGTTGAAAGGAACTCATATATCATATAGCTTCAAAAAGGGACTAACTATGAGTTTAGTTCGCGAAAAAGATCCCTCCTGAAAAGGAACCTTATCCTACTTAGCTTATCAGTGGTGTTTTCTGATAGGCAATTGCTCGGTGGACGCTACAGAATTGTTGCATAGACGCTACTTGGGTATTTTCCAGCACGATACGAGCACATGTCAGTACATATTCTCGCTAAGCACACAAAAAGATTATTTTGGTTAATTATGTCTGATTTATCATATTTCGATTATGTTTTTGGGGGAATTTCTCTGTATTTAAGGTTTTTGAACGTTCATCGTGTGTGCTTGCATAGATTATTAATAAGTTGTGCAGAAATTTTATCCATGAAAAATTATTTTCATCATTATCTAATGGTGAATTATAAATGTCGTATTTTCAGGGTACCCATATAGTACACTAAGCCTTATTTGGACTCGCTCCTACTCTAGTTCTTTGCCCATATCACTACCTAATCTATTTAGTCAGCTAGTGTTTTCTGTTGTATGACTGCTAGCGAAGAAGGTGATTGATAACTCTTAGCAACTTCACATTTATGGCGGGAAATCTTGATGTAAGACTCATATCCAGTCACAAAATCGAGCATTCAAATAATTGTTCTGTGAACTGGATTTGAAAGAAATCAACCATCTTTTAATTATAATTAAAAACAAAAGACACATATAGTAGAGTTTGAAGTCTAGAATGGAATGAAGAAAATATCGGCATTTAGGTCAAGTTTATCTCTAACACATTATATCATCTAATCACTAAGGTTAAAATAAAGCATCCGGCTCAAAAAAAGGCGGATCATCTTGCTGTGAAGAAAGGGCATTTATCTGTGTTATTAATGTCAGTATCTTTTTGTGCTTGTTCTTAAAAAGTTCGGGGAATTTTAAGAGTACCCGAGGTAACTGATTACTCTCCACCATATATGTACGAGCTGTAGGGTCCTTGTTATCACAAATAAAATTCCTATGATAATCTATTGTGCAAAATCTATTTAATCCGGTCTTTCCTTTTTTACATCCGCAAGCACCACGACCACAATGATGGCTTACAATTACAGCCTTTTCTTTGTTTACGAGGAGCATTTGACTGAATTGGATAGTCAGGTTCGCCATTGTGCCGTGCAAGCTGTGTAGGTGATATTTCTTCATCTGACTGAATGCGTTCGAATCTTGATGGTGAGTATGGTGAGACCGGAGCGATTCCAAATAAGGCTTAGTATCATACATGGGTACCCTGAAAATACGACATTTATAATTCCCCTACCTAATAAGAAAAATTGACGGCAATAGGATACAGTTCATTTTAGATCTATTACTCCACCTCGTTATCATAATTAATAGTCAATGCTTGTGCAACAGAAGTACTGAATAAGCGGCGCTTGAATCGTCAGGACTGTAATTTGTAAGCTAGGATGTCACTATCATCACTGTTATTAGGATTACTAACTTCGGATTCAATATCCATCATACTCGTCTCCTTATCTTGAGCAACATACGGCGTAGTGTTATATAGCTTCAGTCTGCCTGGTGCTGAGGCTTTGAAAGCAGACAAAATGCGCGATTTCTTTCTTGGCCAACTTTTCAGGCGAAAAGGCACTGATGGCTCTTCAATCCGTGTATCTCCGTTCAGTTGCCATTATCTCGACATTCGATTTTCCTTATAAATATCTTTTAAATTGATATTTTTTTGTCCTTGTTGCTTGTCGAAGTCCAGTAAGAATATCTTTCGTGGGCGCATCAGCTTTGATATGCACACAAATGAGATTCCTGCAAGGTTCATATCTTCGGCGATGGATTATGTCCTTAATAGCAGACCTAGAAGCTTCATGGTTTTTTATGGTGTGGGTTATAGATTTTGATGTAGTATCCCCTAGCCTTTTGATCGATAGTGAACTTGAAATCACAGCCTTTTTAGAAATTTGATGCTCACGTATTTGCCCTTTACACTCATATTCGCTCTCCAGATCACATACCAGTTCTTTTTGGCGTACTGTAATCTTATTTTGTAATCTGCAAGAGGACTTGATACATAAGTAGTAGCCGTGAGTCCTTGCCCAGTTCTAGCAGAGATTATAGGCCTCTTCCCAGGTGTTAAATATGCGATTGCTATGCGGAGGAACTAGATCATGAGTGTCATAACCATCGTCATGCTCGCATTCAACATTACACTCAAATTTGTCAAAGTTCTCGCTCATGATTCTATTCTCTTATGACAAATTGCAGAACAAATACGGCTTCCATGCTTTATTAGCTAGAAAGATGAGTTCTATAGGATTTTTTTAGGGAATTGCTAAATCGCAGTTCACTTGGACTAAATCGCAATGCGCTAAGCTTCTTATGGCACACCGCCTTCACCACCTAAGTGACCCAGGTCTGTGTTTAACGTAATTTTGTAACAGGGGTATCCATGGAAACTGCTATCAACACACAAATAATGCGACGCCGTTTTGTAAATCAGCGAAGTAACTATTTTGGAAATATTCAAACGTGAATTATTGAAGTTAATATTATGAACCACATGTTTTATGCCGTTAAAACTTTGGAGAAATGTCAAAAAGTAATGTATACACACTGTGGTACCATGTTATTAATTTCAATTACTTGCAAAGCTACACTTTTATATAAAATCAACGTCGCAAACTACACTATGACTTGTCGAGACATTCTACTGTGCTTACAGAGTGGGTAGATATAGGCGTAGTAGATATAAGAAGAAAGGTTAATGAGAGCAAATGTTGAAATATATACAGCTACGATAGCAATTGTATCCAGCAGACAACTATGTATAGTATAAGTTTTCGCATAAAAGGTCACAATTTCAGCTTACCAATTATTTATCATCCAATATCTCAAGAGAGTCATCATCGTCTGCTTCAGTGTTGTTAACAAGAGACATAAAGGCTTCTGGCTCGTCAATATGG
>QVIK01001071.1:0-12807 GCA_003957845.1 Oidium heveae | reverse complement strand
TCTAAGTATCTACAAAATATATATTTACAGTTGGTCGCTGCTTTGGTTAAGCGAGGTCATGTGACTTATACGAATCTTTCTTTTCCTGACACTCCTAGGAGAGAATAGCAAGGAACGTACCTTCGAGTCCAAGTTACTGAATACTCAAGAGCTTCTATATTCATTACCTGTGAAGTCATAAATTTAATATTACTTATATTTTCTATCCTCTTTTTCAACTCCCTAGGGTTTAGCCCGGATTCAAACTTCCCTCGCCATCTAGCAAACGCATGACATACAATTTTCCCTACTCTGATTTTGATTCCAATAAGTCTATTGACTCATTCGTAACTCTAGAGGAATCTAGACTCCACAAGAGCGTTTACAACTTCTTAAACTATCTACCAACACTAAACCCTTCTGTTGTAATAGAAACAATATCTGCTCTCGAAATCTTAGGGGCTCTTTCACCAACTGATGCAAATGACCACATTGAATTATTGAATGGTCAACGTCAGAATGAAGACCAGAAAGGAAAATTCCGAAAAAATGCCGCCACTCAAAATGGAATGGCAAACCAGAAGATTTCGAATTTTACATTATAAGGCTGGAGACTAGAGTACAGAGAAGTTGCTTCATTTTCAAAGGCAGCAGCTAAATTTTTGGACATGATTGATAAGTTGCCAGAAAAGAACCTGTCTAGGGTGGTCTACTGGTTTGAATAGAACAGAGTAAAAGAAGTTTTCGAATGTTCAGAATTGGTAAATGTATACTGGAAAGAATTTGAAAATAAAGATGCTCGGTAAGCTGCCTTAAAGATGGACATGTGGATGGTCCAAGGGAAAAGTTAACACTTTGTACATTTCTTGAGAGACTTTGAGCTCAAGCTAGCACAAAGTGGAGGCAATGAAGACTTTACACCTCTATTTAAAATAAAGCAGATAAAAGCCTGCTTAATCTACGCTTGCGTAGATCCCTCATTGGCGTGGAACTTCCTCCGCCAAGAATTTACAAAGAATGGGTCGCGGAAGTCAAAGAAGTGATGGCAGATTTGGAGTCAGCGCTAGGGTATAAATCTAAAATTGCGCCCGAGACGAGCACTAAGATAGACGCTCCAAAGGGTGGTAATTTTTCTGTAGAAGAAGATCCCTGTTCGAGGATTGATAGTGAGGGAGACACTATCATGGAAGAACTAACGTATTACTTGCTGCTATAAAAGAATTGATTAAAGACCGGAATACGGTATTAGCCAACATAGGGAATGAAAAAGTTAGTAATAAATCTAACATAGAAGAGAGAGATGTAGGCAAAGCCAGATCCCCGAAGCCCCAAGCGCCATGCCGTTCAAAAAAGAATTTCAAGAGTTGCGAGAAAAAAGAGAAGTTAGATGGAAATGTGCGACCCATAACCCGGCCAAGAGAGACAAACCCATGTTATATTTTGTTGAAGAATCTTCGGAAGGCAGTGACAGTGAAATTGAAAACGGTAGTAGTAGTAATTTAGGAAACGAGGACTTTTGAGTAAAGGCATACCCAGGAGGTAAGCAAATATAGAAATAAAGGCTTTAAGACAAAGACAATAATAAAATGTTCACCCTTAGTTATTCTTCGTTAACGAGGGGTCACAAAACTCGATCAAGGTGTCTAGAAGGAGCGACAAAAAAGAAGGAATAAGATATCAAACGGTCTAAACCCTTCGGAGGTATTGCCTGAAGCCCTTTAGAACTATGGTGTTAATTCGGGTGAAAAACATCAATTTGAGATCGAAACTCAAATTGTTGATGGTAAAACGCCCCTGAAAAGTCTTTTTTCTATGCACCCAAGCAGCTTGGCTCCCTCTTGAGCAAGCTTCTAATGGACATTACATAGAAGACAAACAAATTTGAAATGCTACTATTACACATTGGTGGTCAAAATGGCTTAGATAAAAACTTTGCAATGGCCTCTTACTTCTTAAGTTAAGAAGACAAAGAAAGTTACACTTTTGCAATGATATAGTTACAAAGAGTATGTGCGGCTCATGACCTATATCTCCGTCTTATTTTTACGGATAAGGAGTCATTTCTAAAAAAAAAGCACAAAAAAGAGTCTACCTTACTCTTCTCCAACTCCCATGCCGATGGCATCGCTCAGAAAATCTGTTGAGTACAAGCAATAAGAGTAGAAAAAATTGATACTTACAGTTGATTTTTTATCAATCACTTAATTAGCTAGTCTTTATTTTCTCACTTTAGTCGGTCTCAACCTTCTTTTAGTATAAGGCTACAAAAAGATTTATAGCTAGAGAGTCATACATTCTTAGTATTCGACAATATATCTTCAATAGAAAGATAAGACCTTTATTCCGGTATGTCTTGTTAAGTACGAATATTATGTTATAGCTTTACTTAATCATTTAAATGGTGCGATTATTGCTATTTTTTCCATAGGCGAACAAGATGTCGAGTTCTGATAATGTGTAAACAATGTAAACAATGTACATGAACCAACTCATGACGTTCTTTTTAGGGAAATTTTAAAAAAGATAGGGATTTAGGTTAGCGAGCCAATTGAAAGAGATTTGACGAGGGTAGTATGATTAGTATTTGGGGGTAATGTAGTTAGTTCAGTCCTAATTTAAATTTATTGGTAAACAATTGGATGTGCTTACATTATAAAATTACATTATAAAATTACATTGTTATTACTATGTCACATGTTACTATTTTGTTGTCATGGTTTTTTTAAATCACAGCTTTTTGACCATGTAACCAATCTTATAAGGTAGAATTAGACTTAGATTATAAGCTTAAAATAATTTTTGTCTCAAATTACAATTTCTTCATGGGTTTGAATTTTAATTTTTACATTAACAGGTACGTACGGCTTCTTATATTCATACCTTTGCTTGTTTTACCAACCATGTTAGTAGATCCACCTTTGTTACTATAGCGACAGGTTTCGTTAAACCACCTTCACCTCCTTGGCGCTTTTCAGTAACTATGGCCGCACTATTCCATTCAAAGAACTTTCCTAGTGCAGATAAAGGTGTATCCAATGTTATTTCTACATAATTTCTCCTACCCCTGGGTTTTTTTATGCGCCCATTTGTACTGATATTTGGGTCAAGATTCTGTGGATAAGCTTCATTCGAATCTGTGATTACTTCCGAAACGAAAGAAAAATCAAACATAACCTCTGACACAAGAGTTTTTCCGGTCCCACGGCTACGACTTATCCAACTTAATAAGTTTCCGAGAGTTACGAGACCAACTAGCTTTGTACCACTGGGTGAAAGTACTGGAAGCTGATCAAAGCCTTTGTCTCGCATTATCTCGATAGCTTCAGAACAAGGAGTATTTGCTAACACAGTAGTTACGGGTTTTAATCTAAGTGAACGGATCGTGGCTCCACAATAAGGATCTGTTTTTGAGAAATCTCTTGGTGTATCTGATGGCGGTGAGGTTGTTAAGGGGGAAAGAAGATCATTTGCTGCTAGCCAATCATCGTCTGCAAACTTACTTAAATAACTTCTGATGCTATCTGGTAGAACTACCACAACGACGTCCCCCTTTGTAAGTCCTAATTCCTTTACTCCTTTAACCATTGCCGCCATTGCACTCCCACTACTACCACCTACCAATAGCCCTTCCTCGGCAATAAGACGCCTTGCAAACAGGAATGATTCCTTGTCTTCTGTCTTATACCAGATATCAACCGAGTTACGATCTAATACTTCAGGTATGAAGTCGTATCCAATACCTTCCACCTTATAGGGTTGATTTGCATTATTATGGTTGAGAGCATCGGGCAGCGCTAGAATTGAACCCACAGGATCTGCAGCTATAACCTTAATATCTGGGTTGTGCTTTTTTAGCCCCCTTGATAAACCAGTTACTGTTCCACCAGTTCCGGCACCAGCTACAACAGCTTTAATCTTTCCATTTGTTTGATTCCAAATCTCTTCTGCAGTTCCAATCTCGTGTGCTAGAGGATTGTCTGGGTTCATGTACTGATCAAGTATGTGTGAATTTGGAATTTCCTTGTGAAGTCGATTTGCAACTCCAATATGTGACTCTGGGGAATCAAAAGCTGCCTGGGTTGGGGTACGAATTATAGTTGCGCCAAGTGCTCTTAAAACAGCTACTTTCTCTTGAGACATCTTTTCAGGAAGAGTTATTATAGTTTTATAACCCTTAATCGCACCAACTAGAGCTAAACCGATTCCTCTAACTGAAGTTAACAAAATATTCAAATTGGTTCAATTGAACGTACGTATTGCCACTCGTGGGTTCAATCAATGTGTCTCCTTGTTTGATTCTTCCAGATTTTTCAGCTTCCTCAATCATTCGCAGTGCTATACGGTCTTTAACACTACCACCAGCGTTAAGGAACTCGACTTTTGCATAAATCTCTGCTTCTATTCCGAGACTCTGAGGTATTCTATTTAATCGTACGAGAGGCGTATTTCCAATTAGCTCTGTTGCTGTTTGCACAGCTGGCCTAGTTGCTACAGTCATGATATTAGATATTAGTATTGGATAATTTATATTACAATATAAAGATTTTAAGAAATTATTTGACTTTGGAGGTCTCTTAAGAGAGATAGATCAGATATTTAATCTTGAATCCCTGAAGGAGGGGTAAAGGAAATGTAAATAGGTTTTCGGGAGAACAAATAATCCGGTGATCCTTATTGAGTGGTAGAGCTTCGGCGGAAAGAGTCTAGTCAAATACTAACTAAGCTTTGGCCCCCCCTCTCCCATTGACCACTCGGATTTTGAATATTGCAAGTCTTTCCCTCATAATTTACTTCTTACAACCCGAAACATGCTCAGCATATCCCAACGTAAGAAATCTATCCGGCAAGCTATCCAAGATTTGGATAAAAAACCTAGATTTATCAGTAAAATTAGATGATATTTTATGCAGGTAAAAAAGGTACGTCAAGCAACTTTCCGTGTCTATTGAGTAGTCAAACTACCACTCTTGATGCTCCTCTTTAAGATTGTCATCTCTCTCTCCACGCAGCAGTCTCAGCAGAGCGCAAATAGGTGTTTGTCCTATAAGTTGGAGCTTTCTATATGTCGTAAAACAATTGTATATTTACAAAATGTGAAAACCGGGGGCAACTGGTAAGATCGGCCGTCTATTTGACCTTTTAGGCAGGGTTCATTGAGCAGCAATTTACAGGGTCCACCGGTTAGAAATTACCATAGAAAACTCTGACTTATAGGACAAACACCTATTTGCGCTCTGCTGAGGCTGCTGCGTGGAGAGAGAGATGACAATCTTAAAGAGGAGCATCAAGAGTGATAGTTTGACTACTCAATAGATACGGAAAGTTGCTTGACGTACCTTTTTTACCTGCACAAAACCTCATTAAATTTATTACGAAAATTTCCCGAGGTCTAAGTTATGGATTGTACATACAGTAAAAACCGATTTAAGATACCGTTACTTCACATGGTTAGATGAACGAACATCAATTCTACTTTTGAGGTAGGTTATGCCTTCCTGAGTCGAGAAATTGAGGAAGACTATTAATTGGTTCTTGATACCTTGAAAAGGGTTCTTCAAGCCAATAGTATACAGGAACCTGGAGTTATTTTCGCTGATAGAGAGCTAGCTCTCATGATTGCCATCGTCCAAAAATTTCCCTCGTCGAATATTATACTCTGTGCATGGCACATAAAGATGACACTCCAGACCTATCTTGGCAAGGAATTAGATACAGACTCAGTGAAAGATTTCATGAAGGATTATATGAAACATTGGAACCCACTAACAAGTGTTGGGTTCTCTGAAAACTGGAGTAGTTGTAAAGCCAATTGTTGCCACAGATTGAAACAGTAGAAGGATTGTCAAAGTGGTATATGTGGAGGAAGTTGCTAACTTGTTGTTTGATTCAAGGTATTGCGCTAGAGCTGTTTATTTACTCTTGTAACATGCCTATTTTCAGTTGCTATGCCAATAAGTCGAAAAACGGATCTTGTAACTATTACATCATCAAGAAACTATTACATAATTACATAATGTGAGAACCGAGAGCAAGGGTAATTATATGGATACCCCCAGTAGGAACCTCAAATCTGAGCTTAGTCAGCTCGAAAAGACCTACCCCACGAACCACAGTAATATTGTGACGGGTTAAGGTGAAATATCTTTTAAAAAGTTNTATTACATCATCAAGAAACTATTACATAATTACATAATGTGAGAACCGAGAGCAAGGGTAATTATATGGATACCCCCAGTAGGAACCTCAAATCTGAGCTTAGTCAGCTCGAAAAGACCTACCCCACGAACCACAGTAATATTGTGACGGGTTAAGGTGAAATATCTTTTAAAAAGTGTATATCTTGCAAATCGATAATATATTCAAACTAAGGATCTAATAGAGACGGATTCACTACATATATACATGCTATTCTCCTGTCCTGTATCCTCCTTACTCATCTGTTGTCTTCTTCCATCACGAAGATCTACATTCGTATAATTATGGTGTTGAATATCCTGGGTCTATACCCCTATGGGGCTATATACTTTCGTATATAGCCCCACTTCCTCCAAGGGCCATATCCTTGCTATACCAGGCCTCAGCCCTGTAACAAATATTGGCAAACAAACATCACATACATCACACGCAACAGCATTGTTAAGCACTGCCGCTCATTTGACGGAAATGAGCTCTCAACTACCCCAAATTCCTCATTCTGCCCTTTCTTCCCACTCCCCTCCCCTTATCGCACCACCTGATCCACCTCCGTCAACTATAACACCACCTGATCCAACAGCACCTCAAAGGCCTATCATTACGGCTGTTCCTCCCTCGAAACGTGCTTCAAATCAGCATGATGGTAGACTAGGCCAATCTAGTCAAATTAACAACTTGAACATAAATAATGCTTATCTCCCAAAGGAGTTGACTGAAATAATAGCGGCAAGACAACGTCAAGAGCGTGCTTGGCACATTCGTCTTTCAATCTGCGCAAGTATATACAGCAATATTGACAGCACTCTATCAATATACAAGGAAGATATTGAAAGAGGAGAAGCTGAGCTCATCAGAAAGTATCTTCGGGAAGCTATTGCCTGCCTAGCTGCTGCAAAGAATGGCCCCAAGCCACCAAAAATACCAATTTCATCAAAACCAAAAAAAATGCAGAACTCAAACAAAACAAAACAACAGCTACAAAGCAGAATAAGCCTTTGATCGCTATTTCTAGACATCTTACTTGTTTTAACTCGCATAATGTGCAGGCCGATTTCATAGAATCAATTATTCCTCAAAAGCAACAAGAGAAGTCCTGGACGACAGTCACTCGTAATGGTCACAAAAAATCGCGGACTTTAACACCGATTGTGAATCCTCAAACTGAAATTAGTCCCGACTTCGTAGCTCATCTACCTAGCCGTCCTATGACACACAACAAGGATAAAAAGAAAAAAGCAGAAATCGAAAATAAATCTGACAACAGACTTTTTGTTCGCCTTCCCCTTGATCATGGATGGCGTAAACTTTCACCTGCGGGCCTTCGAGAGGTGATAGTTAAACGTTTATCAATCTCTCCAGCCTCCATAGGCCTTATTAAGCCAGTACGCTCAGGCTTTGCACTAACTCCATGCAACATGAAATACAGAGAAGATCTTCTTTCCGCTGCTGGGGGCCTTTTTATGTCCGGTGCGTCACTAGAGCCTGCCTCTAACTGGGTTCCAACCCTTATACCCACAGTTCCAAAAACAATTGTGACAACAGATGGACAGGTTGAAGTATTTAAATCAATGCTCATTGATGAGATAGAGCGAATATCATCTAAGCGACCAGCTCTAGTAAAACTATACGGTACTACAAATCCAGAAGCCCCTCATAGGACCTGGCTGGCTCTATTTTCAGAAGCTCCTCGTACTGGATTTAGAGTTTTTGATGAATCTGGGATCACAAAAATCTTTAAAAAGAAACAACCAATTGAATTTTGTAAACGGTGCAACGGACATCATAGTACTAGAAACTGCTCGCGTGCGCCATCTTGCGGGAATTGCGGCTCTACTATGGACTCCCAAGACGTGTGTATGGCGCTAACAAAGTGTAGGAATTGCGGCGGTCCTCACCGCTCAGATAGTCATAGATGTCTGGCCCGACCAACTCGATTACTCGATGAAATGGGCGGGCCTCCGTCAAGCAAGCGTTACTCCTCCTCTTCGCTTTGAGGGACGGTTTATATCAGATCAGGCTGAACGAGCTACGATTCTACGGGATTGTCTTTTAGCAAGATTCTCAGCCTTGGATGATCTTCCTCCTCATTGTTACAGATCAACTGTGAAGAAAGAAATATGCATTAATTAAGTGGATGATAATCTATAAATTTTCTATGGTTTCTATACTATCTACGGATTTTCTAAATACTTATATCACTTCATGATGTCCTATTCAGGATATATCTAACAGGCCCTTTTATTCTTGAGGGTTTCAAGTTGTGCCATCAACAGTTGATACAATTTATGAAACATCATGTAGTTACAAACTTGTAATTGTTAGCTAGGCTTATGCTAGCTAGAATAGGCTACAGGGATCCTCAGGCTCACAAGCCGTTGCACTTACATATTTTCGGAAGAGACACTTATCCCATGGTCAGTGGATCTAATATGTAACGGTTAGTAAACCGAAGGTGACCTGCAGCTCATGCTGGCTAGCATAAGCGAATTGCTAAATTGAGGTTCTAAAAATAACCTGAAAATTGACGTGTGATTTAGCAATGTCTATTTCTGATTCAACGCATAAAATATGCTATTTATAGGATACGAGTATTTGCTGACACAGATTCTTATCAAGTCTCAGGACGGGTATCTATGTTGTCATGTTTGATTCTGGAAGATAAAAATAGTTGATTAGAATATATAAGAAGGGCCTTTTAGACTTAGATAGTTTGTTCTCCATAGAAAGGAAATAAACTACCGTCACTTACTAAAATGCTCATTGCTTTTCCTATTTGAACCGTAACATAATAGAACTCGAGGTTAGAGCCTGCACAATTGGGTTTGGTAATACTAGCCCCGAAGCCGACGGAGTTTCTGTCGCGCTACTAGCAGCTTGCTGGGAATACATAGGACCTCATGTCACGCAACATTTTCGTGCCTGCCTCCGTCTCGGATACCATCCCGAATGCTTCAAACTAGCTGAAATAGTTTTTCTTCCAAAATCTGGGCGTGATCCTTCATCAGTCAAAGGATGGAGGCCGATATCACTTTTGTCTTACTTGGGCAAAGGTTTAGAGAGAATTTTGGCTAGAAGGATGTCACATCTCGCCATGGTTTCGGATATAGTTGATCATCAGCAATTCGGAGCGCTTTCTAAGAGATCATCTAATGACCTAGTTTCATGTGTGGTACACGATATTGAGGATGCTAAATCACAAGGGTGGGCCTCTACATTTGTTAAACTTGATGTTCAGGGAGCCTTTGATGCTGTACTACACAATAGGCTTATATGGAGGATGCAAGCGCAAGGTTGGCCGAAATCAGTATTCCAATGGACTTCAACATTTCTAAAGTGTCGGAAAGTACAAGTTCGGTTCCAAGGAGGAGTAACAGAACCAAAAGAACTAGTGTGTGGAGTACCTCAGGGATCACCAATGTCCCCGCTACTTTTTCTACTATATATGGCAAAACCAATGCGAAGTGGGAACACAGTAGCTCGTTTCAGCTACGCTGATGACATTGGAATCCTTCGCTTTGGACGCACCATCTCCGAGTCAGCAGCTGTGGTACAAAGAGAAGTAGATAGTCTAACAAACTGGGCTGAAGAAAATGCTGTAGTATTTGACGCCAGTAAATCAGAAGTAGTTCAGTTCACTGGGCGTAAGAAAGAAAACCCTGTTGGAATTACAGTGAATGGAAATTTATTTAATCCGACCGAACATATCCGCTGGATGGGAGTGTACCTTGATTCTCACCTTTCTTTTAAACATCATGTGGCAACCTGGTGTGCAAAGGCTCTCAAATTAGCTCATTTTTTAAGACAAATCAAATCTGTCACGAGAGGCACTGCTCCAAGGGCTTTAATAACAGCGATAGAATTATGTGTGGTTCCAGTAGCAACTTATGGTGCGGAAGTATGGTGGCCAGGGATGACTCGTCCAGCAGCAAAAGGGACAGTGGTACCCCCAACTTCACACCTTTGTGTATTAATCAATAAAGTTATACACATAGCATTAGGAGCTGCTCTCCCGGTCTAGAGGACCACACCAAATTTTGTTCTACATAGGGAAGGGGGCATTTCTCCAGCTCGTATACTACTTGAGGGTTATCGCCTAAGAATTACCGCTCGTATTAATAAACTTNTTAGGAGCTGCTCTCCCGGTCTAGAGGACCACACCAAATTTTGTTCTACATAGGGAAGGGGGCATTTCTCCAGCTCGTATACTACTTGAGGGTTATCGCCTAAGAATTACCGCTCGTATTAATACACTCGATGATCGTCATCCACTCCGATGGAGAGCGAGTGTGTGTCCTAATATGGGCACGCTAAAATACAAATCAAGATCAAGACTATCAAAGAGACCTGAAAAACAAACGTCTCGAGTTCAACGTGCCTTGCGACAGCTACCTCAAGCTGAAGCTGCGGAGCCTCTACCAGCTCATAAATATGGCCCTACGTTTAGATCGAAGGTAGTTGGAGTACGTGATCATCAAAATTGGATAAGTACCATCGAGACAACAAATATATGTGCCTACTCTGATGGATCATCAGAAGGTCCCGGGCGTTCAGCATGGGGCTACGTCCTACAACGTGGCGGGGTAACTTTCCAGAGAGATAAAGTTACACTTCACGGTGGCGAAGTATACAATGCGGAAACATTTGGGGCAACCATTGCTCTCCGAGTTGCATTAGCCATGAAACAAAATAAGGAAAAGATTTTTGTACTGTTAGATAACCAGGCCGCAGTAACAGCGTAGCAAACAGGAAAATCGTCATCAAGTGTTAGATTAACTGTCTAATTTCATACTCTAGCAAAGAATGCGAATGTAGAGTTTAGATGGGTGCCTGGTCACTCAAGAATTCGTGAAAATGAGGAAGCAGATGCGGAAGCGCGTGCTGCTCTTAGAGACCTGCCGGAGAGACAAACTCAACCCAATTACATTATATTGACCTACCTGCATCGTATTATGCACCAGCCTCGCCAAAAATTGGTGGAAGAATGGTGGTCTAATGTTTGTCCAGCCAGATATCAAGACTTAGATTTGAAAATGGGTCAGAGGAAACCACCCGAGTTAGCGCTGCCACGGCGGCTACTTCATCGTTTACTAGCTGCCAGAACTGGACATGGTGACTTCGCGGCCTATCACCGTCGCTTAAATCACGTAGACGCCAAACTTGAATGCGCCTGTGGACAGGAAACAACTCCTACCCACTTCATTCGTTGTCGTCAGCACGCAAATCAAATGCGTAAATTTCGAAATGGCAAGACCATGGATGATTTTAGAAGACAACTTCTCGGGCTTGATTGCTTCAAGAAATTTAAACAATTTATACGGGTCACGGGTTGCTTTGGTAGGCAAGTCACTCACTCATCCTCTGCTGAACGCGAGGTGAGTACTTAATGGAATGCCAGAATTTGAGTTGGCGGCTTAGAACTTGGTGAGAGAATTGCCGAGTTAATACTTGTATTTTGCATTTTTTCTTTAGTTTCTTTTCTTGTATTTTTCTCTCATATTACTTTTTATATTCCGCTTACATTTTATGTAAATATCGGGCGTGAACGAGTAGGGTATGCCTGAGGCCATGATCCCGAACGGCTCCGCGGGTCTTGTACCCAAAGTGGACATTAGGGCGTATGTCTAAGACCTTAAATTAGATAATAAATAACTCCTATGCACTATTCATCTAACCCCCTAAAAAGAGTAATTTTCTTGTAGATTGTCTGCACGCCAACCATCCGTCTACCAATCAGTGCTCGATTTCTTTATTTTAGTTTCTTGTAAAACAGAAATTTATTGTTTGTTTAATAATTATTAATTGCAGCTTGACCATTGATTTACGGGAAATGTTAACCACACCTCAGTTTTTTACTTTCAGTACACCATATCCCTGTCCTCATAATTAGTGATAAAGTTGTGATTGGTGGTTCACCCCTACCACCTCACCCTTCGCATTTTTACTAGCTCCACATTGCCCCCACTTTAAGAATTATCTCATTTTTCACCAATCATAACCGTCGTACTGATCTCTTCTTACTGTACATTTTTTCGCGTTGCTATGGAAGACTGAAGTGTTATTTACTAACATCTTTGTCTTTAAATACTCGTTGCTTGAAATGATTGACGACCACTTTAAGTAGTTCCATCCGCAAATTAAAAAATTTACAGCTCTAATAGGTATTTCAAATTTGATATTTCTCTTTCACTGCTTACCCAACCTATCATAAAGACGAATACACCATTTTAGAGGTGATAGACCATAACACGATTTTTTTAGGGAATTGCTAAATCGCAGTTCACTTGGACTAAATCGCAGTGCGCTAAGCCTTTAATAGAATTCTGCCAAACTTGCTGTATGTATCCCTGTAATGTAACATGGGTAGGCACCAATTAAATTGGCTATGATATATGTATGTGCTTCTTGACCAATGATTTAATGGATTTCCGATAAGACCCTTGCCTTGATATAAAAATACCCAGTACAGTTGCACATCAACTCGTTGGCCCTAGCAACGGAATACTATGTAAATAAATTCACAAAAATCAGACTTCAGGACCAGAATCTTCCAACATTCCAGTACTTCTTCATAAGGCTATTCTAGTAAGCTTATTCTAATAAATTATAATCAATTTTAGTAAAATCCTAGAGAAA
>QVIK01001070.1:0-11906 GCA_003957845.1 Oidium heveae | reverse complement strand
AAAAAAAAAAAAAAAAAAAAAAAAAAAAAAAAAAAAATGAGCTATATCTAGTTGAATGAAGTTCGGTTGGTTGTCTTTACATTTGTAATATAGTTAATTCCTCTAGCTATATATTTTCTGAAAACCATAATGTTTATGGATTGTAACCTATCAAGATCATAAGGCACCTCACATACATGCAAAAAGTAGCATTAACTGCTTGATTAGTTGAGATCTATTCATGAGTCTTCTGTCTTTTGACGCAAATTTGTCTTCTGGATAGTAGCCCAAAAAACATGCCATTCTCATCTATATACCATATTTTAGATCAACTGAAATCAAATTCCCCTCGAACCTGTTTCAATCGTATGTAAAAACTGTCGAGTTACTTACGGATGAATGAAGTTGATTCAGGCTGCCTCAATTTTACGGCGAGTATCTGTAGCAACCTGCTAACTACGTTTCTGAAAGTTTGACAGTTATCTCTTTCCAGGTACTTTTTTATCTTTATTGATCCCGATGAATCGTGGAGCTATTTCTCGTGCCCGCGCACGTGAGGGATGGTATTATCGTTCTTGTTTTTTAGCATTCCTTGAAATAAAAAGCTCCTCTTAATCTTATGATAGTATTTGTTATTGTATATGTGTATTACTTCGGCTTACTAATTCACTGATTTTTGTCCGAATTATGGACTTAGGAATGTCATGTAGACGTGCAATAGCTTAAATGGACGAGTTAATATATTTCACTTAATCAAATTTAGCGACTTAATCGTCCGCTCCCGTTGCGACCTAGTAAATTATTTAAGGATTTTGGGAATGAAGATGTGAATAACTTTTGGTGTTGATAGAGTGCGCGCCTTCTATCGGTCCGAGCTTGTATGAGGGCGCATTTGGCAAAATAGTTTCAGATGTCAATTTCACTTCGGTTGGAGATAATGATAAGTACTTACTTTACATGTAAATTAATCATGTTGTACACTAACTTTATTAAATAGCTCAATCAAGCTATGGTAAGTCAACTTAATCTGACCGCTTGTGACTGAAAGCACTTTTTGAAATTTCTAGTCATATTTAGTTATATTTGTAACATCCCATAGACTAGACCGAAAAATTAGATAAAACGTGTGATACACAATTGGTCACAAATTTAATCTTCTTTCAAGTGCCTTCCGAGGAATGCAAAATTGTAGATTGACTAATTGTAGGATAGATATTTCAAGAGCTTATCGTAGGCCTAATTATTTAAATACACCATTTTTAATAGCGAAATGCTCATATCCTCATGTAGCAGCGCCTTACAGCGTACCTCTAGAAAAAAACTGAAGAGGGGGTATGAAGCGATGATCTTATAAGAAAGAGTTTCCAGATTAAATAGTAATATACCATTAGAGCGCAGAAAGGTTCTTCGTGAGAATTTTTAATCGACTGAAGATATGTATAAGACCTAGACGCTAGAAGATGCTCGTGACAGTGATCCTATGAAAGAGAATGAGATGTAACTACTCCGAAAAAAAGAGGACTGTAATCTGTTCAGTAGTTACTAGCAAAGGTAATAGAGAAAACAGACCCTAAGCCTCCTTCTGAACTAAGTAGGTGTTGGATGGCGAAAGGCTGCTTGAGAATCGTTGAGTTATATACTTTTATCTTATAATCAATATTTATGTGGTTTTATTTTGCTTTGATTACTTTTGACTTTATATTAATTATTTTACCGTTTTATTATATCCAATCGAATTATTTCTTACCCTGGTTGATAGGGTTTGAAACTCCAAATTCTTGCCCTCATGTCACCACTACCTGTAGCAAAGCTTCCCCCAGTTGGACTTGGCGCTACACTGATTACTGAATTCTTATGGCCTTGTAACATAAGTTGCGTGATACCAGATCGAGGATCCCAAAATTGGACTCCACGGTCTTTGGAGCCAGATAGCATCCAGTTTCCATCTGGAGTAAGAGCGACAGATAAAACAAAATCCTATTATTCATTAGTACAGAGTGATAAAACTTCATTTCATACGTACCTTGTGTCCTTCAAAAGTTTTGATGCAACGACCACCTTTCGGGACGTTGTTGGGATGACCACCACGAGGTGCAACAAGCTCCCACATCTTTATTGTCTTATCCAAACTTCCTGAAACAAGATCTTTTCCATTAGGTGAGAAGGCAACGGAGTATACAGAGTCTTTGTGACCGTCTGGACCTTCTAAGCGTTCGACAAGATAGCCAGAGTTGGTGTCCCAAACTCGTACACTTTTGTCAAGTGAGCCTGCTGCGACAAACTTCGTATCTGGAGATATAGCTACAGTCGTAACGCCGTCTTCGATACTTAGAGTGAGTATATTATGACCAGCTTCTATGTCCCAGAGACGAACTGTACGATCACCACTTCCAGAGGCAATTGTGCGACCATCTCGGGCAAAGTCTAAGCTATAAATATCTTGTTCGTGTCCACTAAATGTATTTCGGATAGACCTAGATGCAATATCCCAGACCTGCAAAAATTAGTCAGATATTAGATTAGAAGTATGAAAGGTTACCCTAATTAATTTGTCCTCAGCACCAGTAGCAAGATAACGTCCATCAGGGCTAAAGCAAACACTTCGTATATATAGATCACCAACAGTCTCTACAGTCTCATCTTGTAAAACGCAAATCTTTTGTCCAGTCACTATATCGTAAATTTGTGCTGATCTGTTGCAACCAGTTGCTATGTATTTTCCGTCAAAGCTGAATCTTACACAACAGACAACGCTTTCATGTTGCAGAGTATGAACTAGATCTACATCTAGTACTCGTGGCACTTCGGGATTAAAAATGGCAAACCAATCTTGTTCAATTTTTTTTTGATGCGCAGGGAGACGGTCGAGCTCCAAGTCAGCTAGAGCATTACCTACTCCTACTCTATATAAAGATTGATGTTGAGAAGCAGGGTGGCCAACCTGCGGAGAAGCAACTGCTCGAGGATCAGAATATGGTATGGGCTGATTAAGCTGAGGAGTTGCTGGTCCTCCAGGTACTCGATTTAAAGATCTACCTTTCCCAGGGCCAGGTGAATTTGTTGATGTCTGAGGTTGTGAATAACCGTTTGAGGCAGGCCCTTGTGAGTAGGCACCTTGAAATTGAGCTTGTGGAGGAGGAGGTGGTGGTGGTCCTTGAAGATTTGGCGGTCCTGGTGGTGGCCCTTGGAGATTCGGTGGTCCGGGTGGAGGCTGAGGCATATGGTGTTGTGGAGGGAGATGTTGATCTGCTTGAGATGGGGGAACAAGCCCTGGAGCAACTTGTCCAGCCATTATACCGCTAAAAAGATTACTTGGACCATGTCCAAGTGAGGGAGGTGCTTGTTGTGAAGGTCCTTGATTCTGTGATGGCACAGCAATTGCAGAGGAGCGAGGATTACCACCCCGAGCTTCCAGTTCACGATGCAGTCGCGAGAGTTCTTCATCATATCTAAAAATGAGTTAGGTATTAAATCCTTCAAGTAATTAATTTTCGTACTTTTGTTTTAAAGCAAGATGAGTTTGTTCCATAGCATAAACCTTCTCTCGAACAGCATGCATCTCCTGAATCTGTTGTGCCACTACAACTTGTTAGCGCATTTTACTGCGCTCGTAGCTATACCAACTTACTTGAATGTTCATATTCTCCACTTGTACGAGCTTGAGTTTCGAATTCAGCTTTTATTCCTTCTAATAATTCATTTAATCGAGCATTTGCTGCTCCTGCTTGAGGACCTAAGCCGCGATGTGGATTGTACATCGACATGACGTTTTAGTGTCGATGAGCGCGTGTAAATACACCCTGTAATGGGCAAAGAGTAATAGGCTACAAAGGAAACAATTCAATGTCACCGTGGTGTTGTGAGTGCATTTAAAACAATGTTCCTGAGTTTGAAGGAATAATTCTTGATGCGCCTTATCAATGATAATCACGCTAATCAGCAGCAGCAATAAGGATACTTTTTGTAATAGCCTAAACGCAAGATTACATATCTTTCTAGCTAGATGGTACGGAAACAATCGCTTTCATTGAAAGATGGTTTGATTGTGGTGAGAACGCGTGTAAAATGTTAAGTTAAAAAGTTTGGCCCGTGGAGATCTAGCCAATCTCACTAACAAACAAAGGATTCTGGCCTGGGCGGGAAGCATGGTCAGTTAGTTAGTTACTTTTTTGGGGGGGGGGGGGAAGAGGCTAGAAAATTAGAGTTAAATCTCACCTTACCCAGGCTTCAGAGCCGCCCGTCAGACGCTTCCAATTTCGGCTAGTCAATTTCAGGTATTTAGTGAAAATTGGGTTTGTGTCCAAGGCCTTGTATTCTTGGTGTATAAAATAGTGCCTCAAATTATCTTTAGCACTTCAAATGCCCGAGAAGAAGGGAGTGTTTCTTTGGAAGGGCCACATAATTTCCTGGGCATATGTATATCTTCATTCTTGTGCTCAATCGACGGTTTTGCTTTAAGCTGTTTATGATTAAGTTTATATACTGAAAATTAAGGTTTTGAGAGGACCATACAAAACTGGAGTTTAAGCACCAACTAGTCGGAGATTTACTTATCCCGCAGTAACAGAGTAAAGGGTTAGTTAAAATCTATATACGCTCTACTTTTATTACACAATGAATATGGATTACCCCTGCTAGCGCTATTTATTCTGGTGCATTTGTAACTTGCTGTGCTCAGCTACCGAGTGCGCAACATGATTCAGCCAAGTTCTGAGCCTTGCACCATTTCATCAGAGCGAATAATGGTATTCCTAAAACGTTACGCTACACTATTGTACGTCCCATAAACTAGATTTCAACATATAAATAGATTCATGGTAGATGACATAGCGATACTTATGTTTGCTCGACACTCTCTCGTTAGATCTGATTTACCGCTGTACAGATGCCCAAATCTGATAAATCAGAGCTTCAATCATGCATTCTGAAAGCCAGATAATCAATACCAGATAAAAATAGGGCCAGATGATGAACTTCTCGCAAACTTTCGATGTTGTTAAAAGCACTTCAAAAATGGATCTAGAGTATTTTTTTATCATATCAAAAATCGGGTAGACAGCTGTACCCTATGACCTCGTTAGGTATTCTAAACTAATTACTGAACTTCTTAGCTAGATATCCTACGAAATTCCATAAGTTTGGGCTCTCACGACTGCGCCTATAACCGAAGAAATCTCGCTGCTAAACGACAATTGTTGATTACGAGTTGAAGAATCTAAGCTCTGCTCTAAATATCTATAACAAGTGGAATTTTTGAAATACACGAATTGAACACCATTGAGGGAGAGGTGATGTGGTATTTGAAAGTCGAAATATTTTCTCATTCTACAGCCTCAAGGTCCTCAGCTCAGATTGCTAGGCTTTTAGTTTTGCCATATTTGGCCGCGAATTTTCCATTAGTTAAAACATTAAAATTTGAGGAAGTACAGGTTTTTTTGAAGGAAGTAAAGATTTAAACTCAAGTAAGATCGAGCAAAAGCAGCATCAATACCCATGATTCTAGTGATGAATATCTAATCATAAACTTCACTGACGCTGTTAACGATGTATTCAGTTTCAGCCGCTTCAACCATTAGATCAATGATACCCTGCTTTGTGAGCATATCATTATACATGCGACGGTAACTCCACAACCGAGTACTGTATAATTCACATATGGTATGAGAAAAAATGGGATGAAATTAATTCTCTTGTCCAAAACAGGTGTTAAATGTGGTATCAAGACAGAAGATTGAAAGATACCCCACTAACACACACTGAGTTGCTAGGCAACACAAAACGCCCATGAAAAATCCCAACTACGTCCAGTCTGCTATTCTTCAAAAGTTACGATTCCATAATCTGACCAAATTTTGTCAGTAGAATTTAAAATATCGCATCTTATATGAAGCTGGGATTTGCCTCTTGAAAAATTAAGTCAAGAGTTGTGAAAATCGCTTTTTTATATACCATTTTTCATTAACATATCTGTTGAAGAATCCTTCACTTCCCAATTCTTAAATATTTTTCTAGGCTTGAGTAGCCTCATTTGTTGCTTCTTTTGGCAAGACCTTACCTTAGCAAGACCTAATCAGAGCCTGTCTTGAGAACGCCCTCAAGCCATAATTTTACACGGCGCCTATATTTTTTCAATATTTCTCTGGCTTGTGTGGTATTTTACCAGATATCGACATTGAATTATCGACGAAGTTTTTATGGGCCTTAATAATGGGAGCCGTTAATGGCACCCCACATCAATAAGCTTCAACTTATCTAAAATCAGTGGAAGATGGGCACCTTCCTTATTTTGAAATACTTTTTCTGCTTTTGCCCCATATTCATACATTTTGCCTCTGAAAACACCGCCAAATCTTCGGTCGCATCATGGTTGTGGTTTGATTCGATCACGGTTATACTCCACTTCTACACGTGATCTTCATCCAGAGTTCGCGTAATGATAACTGACCAGGGACACTGAAGGAGAAGTATTTTTTTCCTTTTGTTAGTTTTTTTGTTTTTAAAGTCCCGGACACAAGCCTGGCGCTCATAGAGCATGAGACAGCCACAGTAGGAGAAGTCGTAAAAAGATAATATCTGTTTTAGAGAAAATAAATATAGCTTATAGAAGGGAGAGGTGCCGATACTGGCTTCATTAATAATTGGTGTATAGTTTATTTTTTTTTTTTAATGCGGCTACCTACCTTCTCAATTTCCTCTGAAGTATATTTTCTTCGTTTGCCCGCCAAACGGACAAATTGGTTTCAGTTCCAATCATAGAATGGGCCGTTTGATAGAGTCGTCTAAAAATTAAGGACTTAAATATCTGTGCGATAAAACTAGGGAGAAAACTCTGGGCCTTTTGTCCTCTCGGTTGATTGACAATCTAAACCAGTTCAATTTGTCCTTTTTCACCTTCAATCATTCATTTAATTCAATCTTGTTTGAAGATGTAATCAAAAATTTACCTTTCTAATAGCATAGATTCTCAACATGAATAGTTTACAAAGCTCCTTGTGAATGCTTTTATTTTTTCTGTATGTATGGCCTTTCCCAAAATACTAAATCGAATTGTTCTCAGGATAAAAAATATAGGGTTTTTTTGTTTCGAAGACTTTATGATTTGATTTAGACTAGTACCCAGACCCTCAAAAAAGTTCATGTCAAAAATTTATATAATATGACTCTATCACGTATCCGATATGGCGCTTTTTTACCTTACGTCGCACTGTTGGGAATTTTATTCTAAGCCCAATTACCTTCTATCCGTCTTACCCTATGTCGGCCAACGTGCATTAGTTTTTTGCAGTTAGCCTCTTATGAATTATGTTCTTCACATATAAAGGATATTTTAGGATCTAAAAGTGGGGTGCTTTTACTAGCTCAGCAGCTAGACTTTCTTAGTTCTACCACCATTATTATTAGGGAACGACTCGGGAGACACCCCCTGATATCTAGAGAAACATCCCGGTCTGTTCAATCCTTGTACATCATTCCCAAATTAGTACAATGCCGCATACGCACATATGCATATAATTCATAACTTCCAAATCCACGGAAATTTATCAGGGATGTACCCTGCCATAGGATTATGCTGGAGCATGTACTAAATTTATGTACTAGTACTAACGAGAGTCACTTCAGATATGTGTAAAGATGAGCCTGTGCTAATTCATGAACCGTTTATTAATGTCATCAGTTTGGAAACTATGGAAAATTCCAACGAATAATCCTGTGATTCTAACATTCAATTATATATAGCATTATTGTATCATCAACACCAAAATACTGTAAGAAGCCTTTAACTATGATTAGCAAAATGTCCCGGAAAGAGATTGATCTACTTATCTCTATCTCTTAATGTTTATCCGGAAGCATTTGAGTGCCTTTTCTTATTATAAATTTCCTTTTAACCACTGGCGCGCCTTCGCTTGGGTCGTTGAGATATTTCAATAAACTCAAATGGAGATGTGTTTCTCCCAGTCAAGCTTCCTGAAGCAAACAGATTGGAGCCATCTCGAGTATGTACCGAACTTGGCTCACCGACAGCAGACTTACTATCGGCGATGTAAATTTTCATAACATCTCTAAGCTGTACCTTTTGAGAAGTTATTCAGCTGCCTTATCCGCTGAAGTTCAACTTGTCTTCTTACTTTAAAGCTATGACCCTCTACGGCAAGAAGTATTTTTTTTTTGTTTTGTAGACATTCTAGAGGTTAGCCATGCACACCGAAATCCATTGTTTGAGGAATTCATGGCTTCCCTCAACTCATATGGCACTACATAGCCAAAATAAAGGATTTCTTCGGTCCATTTCTGGATGAAGTGGTGCTTGTTGCTACCTAAGCTAACGGATAAGTTTAGTTTACATGTGTTCCGTTGGGTGCGATTAGAAAAATAACGATACGAGGTGTTAGGAAGAGAAATGATCTATGATAAAATATATAAATTGGTAATTATCTAAATACCAACGGTCTCCCCTAAGGGAGAGAAAGATATACTATGATTAGACTAAGAAGACGTTGCGTTGAGAGAAAACCGTCCCCTCACACCATAGCCGTTAATACAAATTTTGGGGAACTCCTGTATCTCCCCTATTCCTGAATGTAATTACAACATCTACCCTCGCTGGAGAGGAAGCGTTTTGAATACGACAAATATATTAGTTCTAGCGCTCCTTTAACCCCCTACACTTGTAGTGTTTAAGCGACGTATCATTATTGTTCTCGTTTACCTCCTTACTCCTATAGTGCTGAGCTAAGCAGCTTATTCGCCTTATCGCTTACCTCGCACTAACCACGCTCCGTCCGTGAAAGTAGTAGCCCCCCCCCCCAATAAAGCTGTGCACTTGCGAAGCTGAAGCAAGAATTAAGTTAAGTCAAGTGAAGTGAAGTTCACTAAATTCTTTCTCTTTATTTACTTATTTTTTTTTTTTTGAGAGAGCCGATCCACTGACCCTTTATTATTTTTCCGTTGACCACCAATTTCCTTCACTGACCCCCTATATTCCTCATATTGACTCCCCTATTCCCCGGTCAATGTCTAATCAAATGCTCGTCACCTGTTACCAACCATTTATAAGTGGTTTTATTTTTTTTTTTGCATGCAAATGTAAACAATAAACAAATATATCATAAAATCAAGCTCAGATAATTTACTACTACAAAAAACTTCTATTAAAAAAAATCTTAAGACTAAAGAATTAACCATTATTAACTCCACACGAGGCTTATTTCCCTAATCTCGCATAATCCTATACCAATGGCTTGTTAATATAGATCATAGAGCGTGTGCTTCAAAACTGTTGCCTAAAAAGATACAGGTAGATAGCTTTATGAAAGACTGGGAGGTTGTACTTTATAGCTCAATTACTCAAAATTATTTAAATAATTTGACTTTGTTCATCGGTCATTACACCGATGACCAGACTCTCCATTTTACGCCTAGCTCTAATTTAGGGGGTTTAAGTCACGAGGGCTTACAAACTAGTTACCTTTGAATCCCGAAAGATGTACAAGACACACGGCTTCAACCCTAGGAGCACAGCTTTGTAAAGTGCTACACTAATCAAGTACTTCACTTGGGGAATGTAACCACACAATGCGCAGAGAATGCCCACAAAGCTCTGAAAGCGTAGTTAGGGCACTCAACTGGTAATTTTTCTCTGTAGTAAATTCCATTGAGCTTTTGTAGCAGAATTAACTCGAAGACCAGCGCCAAAGAATACTCATGTCCAACCAAGAATGTTGTTGCTTACGAGCACTGTGTTCCAATGTTACGCTAAATCATAACAACAGCACCTTCGCACGCATTACGGAAGGTATTTGAACAGTATCAAAAGGTACTTAGAAGTGAAGAAACCTAATAGAACACCTTTGGGAATATGCAAAAGGGTCTTCAAGAAGACTATGAGACTGCCCTGCAGTCATCAGATTGCTGATCTTAAGCAGCCGAATCGCATATTATAGTCTCAAGATCTTCATTCACATTGGCTTCATTCTAAGTCAAATATACCTCAGCCTCCGGCCGGAGAAGAGACTGGTGAGGAAAGAGTTGCTGCGATGGATATTCAAAATCACTACCGTGGCTAAACCCCTAAGTTTAGGGAATCGGACCGAGATGAGATGATGAATGTCGAAGAGCCTGCTATCGTGCGGGGAAAAGACCGGCCAAGTGGCAAGCGCAACTGTTGGCAGAACTGGAATATTATACTCACTGTAAGATGATTGCTGTTGTAAAATGTTAATAGGTTAAAGAAAATATATTAATTCAAATCTAACTTCCAAGTCTATACGCAATAGTAAATTTATACCTAAATTGTTTCTCTTCTAAGATTGATACCTTAGGCCGTCATGCACATCCGCCCCTCGTACCTGTGGATAATCAAAATAATATTAAGTCTATTCTTTAGAACATGTTGATTCCAACAGCAACAAAAAGAAGTAAAGAATCTTTGGTAATGGTACTCATCATGAGCCCTCTGCGTTTGAGTTGGCTTAGACTTGTCAACTAGCCATCAGACCTAATGGAGGAAGAATCAGAACTAGGCGTTCAAGTCGTGGCGGCAAAGTATGAGATTCTGAGAACATGTTGTTTGCGATGCGGATCTCGATACTCTTATAGAAAGTAAGGTATATGTGGAGAGTTAGCGAAGTTATATTTCGAGCCTTGAAAGATATATAAATATAATGTTTTAGTTGAATTTTAAGTTTACTGGTCAACCTGTTGATTGATTGATTGTTTTTATTTTAAAGTCCTAAGCCTGAGCTCTAATTCTATAAATCTAGGACCGGTGAAGCCGGCTAGGGTTCCAATCATAGAAAGTGCCTAACTCGTTTCAACCATTTTTATCAAGGGTATTACTACAGTAAAAAAAAAAATATACGTAAGGAAATAATTTTTGTTTTGGCATAGCAATTCATAGACTAGGCCTCCACCACCATCCATAATTTTGGTGTTTTTTTTTTTTTTTTAATTAATTATTTCCCTCGCGTCCAGCAGAGGATGAAATCGCGGATTTTTGACCGAAGCAGCCAGTCTCCTGTGTAAATTTTAAAAAATTCTCGAGGCACTTAGGCCCAAGTAGTTGTTCGATGAAAGCATTCATTGTAAAACCTTTTCTTAACTTTCGCATCTGTGTTGCATGTTTTCGGGACTTGATAAAGTGGATTGGAGAGGTCTCCATCCCACAAATGCAAACTAAGTTCGCGTCTATATGGTTAAAGCGGCGGTGATAGGCCGCAAAATCCCCATGACCTGTTCTAGCGGCTATGAGTCTNTTGGAGAGGTCTCCATCCCACAAATGCAAACTAAGTTCGCGTCTATATGGTTAAAGCGGCGGTGATAGGCCGCAAAATCCCCATGACCTGTTCTAGCGGCTATGAGTCTATGGAGTAAGTGTCTTGGTAAGGCAAGCTCTGGTGGCTTACAACGACGCATTTGTAAGTTCAAGTCCTTGTATCTAATTGGACATGCTAAAGACCACCATTCCTCGACTAATGCTTGTCGGCGCTGCTGCATCAGACGTCGAAGGTAAGCAAGAGAGATGGTGGCTGGTTGCGAAGGATGGGGGGGAAGTAGGTGTAAAGCTGTGCGTGCAGCACTGTCGGCATCTTCATTCCCTTTAATCTTTGAGTGCCCAGGTACCCATCTGACTTCTACATTATTTCTTTGTGCTACATCGTGGAAGACTCTTGTCAGTCGAAGACTGGAGGAAGTCTTACCAGTCTGAAGTGCTCTAACCGCAGCTGAATTATCTAATAAGATGTGTATCTTTTCGTCATTTCTTCTAACAGAGAGTGCTGCGTGTAGTGCTGCCGTTGCTCCTAGAAGTTCCGCGTCGTACACTTCACCCCCATGCAGAATTCCTTGGTTCTTTATAAAGGTTGTTCCCCCTCGTTGAAGTGCGTACCCCCAAGCAGAGCGGCCGTGTCCTTCCGATGAGCCATCTG
>QVIK01001069.1:0-12882 GCA_003957845.1 Oidium heveae | reverse complement strand
GGGGTTGATTAGTGCTCATTTCCGTCGATGGAGCGGCGATATATGAATGCCAAAACAAGTATCTTTGCTGGTAGAAATGCGATGAATGATGAATGTATGCTTAATGATATGCAAGCAAGGGGGTATACGTTTGTTGAGATCTCAACGTGCCTAGCTACGACCACGGGCTAGTTATGTGTGAACAACCGAAGGTCGCGATATTAAGCACCTTATAAGCTTATTAATCACACATCAATTTATATCCCTCTTTCACAACTAAATATTAATCATCACCACACCTTTGAACACCTCAACATATACTTCCACCACGCCTCTAGGCTCCTCGATGTCCGAGGAGCGGGCCAAATACTAGTTTCCCTAATTAATTTAGGGAAAACGGTATNCACACCTTTGAACACCTCAACATATACTTCCACCACGCCTCTAGGCTCCTCGATGTCCGAGGAGCGGGCCAAATACTAGTTTCCCTAATTAATTTAGGGAAAACGGTATTTGTACTACACTTTTTCGGTACTTTTACTACACCCCCCTCCTGAACTTAATTGTGATTGGTGGAGCTTGACATATTTGAGAATGCTCCAGAGCTGTTTATGTCAGCTACATTATCGACAGGCTAGCTCTGTGTAAACCCTTGCTTAGTGCCCCTAAAAGTAATGAACTATTTAATTCACACCATTGTTGACATGGCAACCTAATTGTATGTATACAAAAGTTTGTAAATAGTAATAGACGTAAATACAATCTATCGAATATCGCAAACAAGACATATTCCTAACTCCACCTAACTTTAATATACTCTTTTATTACCAAACCAGAAAATTCTAAATAGTAAGTCTATGCTCATCATTCTCTACGTATCTGACATCCTAGACATTCAAGACCTACATCTTGTCAATCCTACTAGCTTGACAGTGGACACAAATAATATCTCTCGTTTAAATCTATTAACGACCGTGTCTTATTCTTCACTTGAAGAAGCAACAGAAGCTGAGAAATATTACGCAAAGGCAAATGGTTCTTGTTTGAATATTCGACGTATTTAAAGGATAGGAAACAAAGCTGGTAGCATGATCAAACATAGAATTCTTAAATGTGTTCTCTGTGGTAAACCATCTAGTCAAGCTAATGCGAGAAGTATTGTACATTACGACAAAATTGCCCGTTCCTTCTCTGTATATCTAAAGATGATGAAAGTGGAATTAGTTAGTCTGGAAGTATTATTATTGCAGAACATAATGATGAGGCTGTAGACAATATTGCTGCATATCCATCTGCAGGATGTCTCACTGAGGCAGAAGTTGAAACTGTCCACAAATTGAGCAGTATCGGGGCGAAACCTCGCTTTGTAATAGGGGTTATAAACCAACAAAACTCGAGTATCTTAACATCTCGTCAAGAAATCTACAATATTAAAAAGTTCAACAAAAGATAATTGCTTGATGGTAGATCAGAGATAGAGGCATTGCTAGACATAATACTCTTGCAGGATATTCAGCATGCTTACAAACGTGACCAAGATGGATATCTCATTTGTCTTTTCATCTATCCAAAAAGAGCCGAAATTGTTATGAAAAAATTTTCAGCCAATAAGTTGTTTCTTTTAGATAGTACCTATAAGACTAATCAGTATAAAATGACTTACTGCACGGAACAGGCGTAACTGCAGCCAACGAGACACTCGGAATTTTTTTCTGTTTCATGCGTCAAGAAACGCAGGAATTCTACACATAGGCAATGCATGAGCTCGAAAATTGTTATGTGGCGACAATAACAGGATGATATTCTCTTATAATGTATGATTTTCCCTCTTTTTCATACATTGTTAGTTGCCATATCAATAATGGTGTGAATTAAATAGTTCATTACTTTTAGGGGCACTAAGCAAGGGTTTACACAGAGCTAGCCTGTCGATAATGTAGCTGACATAAACAGCTCTGGAGCATTCTCAAATATGTCAAGCTCCACCAATCACAATTAAGTTCAGGAGGGGGGTGTAGTAAAAGGACCGAAAAAGTGTAGTACAAGTGTCGATTCCCTTAATTTATTTTCTGTTTGCTGACAAACGCAGTGTCTGTCTGATTTCTCTTCTTTATTCTTGCTTTTTTTTACTTTTCGCAATGAATCACTAGGCTTCAGGTTGCTGGAAGATCAATTCTCTATTACATATTATTTGAATATATGTTTCGTTTGTCTGTTGATTTTCGTAATTTCGACCCTGAAATGCGAAAGCTGAAGCGTTTGTGAATCTGCCCTGAACTTATTCGACTCTACCCTCCCTTCTCAGTGCTAATTAGGAAAACCTGTATAAATAATGGTTCATGATTTGATAACAACACCACGAATCGGAGTTTACTTCTTCGACAACGACGAGTGTACAGACATGGTAACACTCTTTCTCAATTTTTGTCATCCTTTCTTTCACATATCATTGCTCACTTAGTTTTTCAATATTATCGCTTCTCCCTTCTCTACTCTTTTTACGGAAAGTAAGATTCGCATAGTACAACTATCGAAAACGAGGATGTGATCGATCCTTTTTTTAAGCAATGTAATTAAGGTTCAGAATATTCAAAGAGAAACAACTGTTTGTCGCCATTTCGATAGGGAACTGTCAACTTTACATCATTTTTTTACTTGCTGTGCTACACTCCTCTCGATCCCATTAAATGTTAATACATTTTCTAGATCACGAGATTCACTCTTCAAGAGTAAACTCTATCCTTCATCAGTCTCTATTATCATAGACTCTCGGTCGATGTTGGAGTAGTTGATCAAATCCTGGTTAGTTCAGAGCTGAGGTAGGGAATGAGCCAAAAATAGATGTAATCCACCAATCAGAAAAATAAAAAAACCAAAAAAGGAGGTATAGCTAATATTACCCAATCATTAATACCAGGATTAAATAGAGACCTGACAGTAATTGGTTGCTACCGATAATTATCATGGATTATGCTAGAACTTTATCAAAGATTTTGGATTTCACCAATCAGAGTTTTTATACGGGAGGGGTGTAGTAGAGTTGCCGAAAAGTGTAGTACAAAACCCGATTCCCTTACTAAAAGAATTGTCCCTCAGGACAGGGCCTTTGATTAATACTCAATACCAAATGAAATACTTGGGAAGTAAATCTATAGTAAATACTGCTGCTTATTGTTATTATGTGAATTTCACCGTATATCACTTCTATAATGGAGAAATATTCCAAGTATTATATACGGACAATTACTGTTTCTAAGAACCTTTATCCAACCACCTAACCAACACACATTCCTCTGTTTAATATAAATTGTACTAAACCCAGTGAGCCCCACCTCAGACTAAGCTTCAAGAATTCGAAAAAACAATTGCACTCATACTCTTAGCATCATGCTTGACGTTTTTGATTTCCTTGTCGAGAAGGGGGGTGATCCAAATAAAATCAAAGAGTCTCAGCGGAAAAGATATGCTCCCGAAGAGGCAGTTGACGAGGTAATCGCTCTGTATGAAGATCATCGAAAGAGTCTGTTCAATCCTCTTTAATTTCCAGTGCTTAAATTTTCTGTAACCCTAACAAGAAGTAGCTCAATATGCAGCTACTCAGGTCAACTCTAAGATAAATGATATTCAAAAGCAGATTGGAATCAAGCGGAAAGCTAAAGAAAATGCGGACGACCTGATGAAGCAGAAGCTAGAGTTCGAGAAGGAGAAAAAAGAATTACTGGAAGCCGCCACAAACAAAGAACATGTCCTCAAGAAAAAAATCAAAACTATAGGCAATATTGTACACGAAAGTGTTCCTGTTCATAATGATGAGGTAGGCCTAGTAGTTACTGCTCCCAGCATCAAAATGCGCTGATACATAAATCAGGATTTTAATGCCGTCCAGAGGACATGGGCTCCAGAAAATGTCAAAGTAGAGAAACGTGATGTACTTTCTCACCATGAAGTTCTTACTAGACTGGACGGTTACGATCCCGAACGTGGAGTCAAAGTTGTAGGGCATAGGGGGTATTTTCTAAAAAAATGGGGTGTCTTCCTTAACCAGGCGCTAATAAACTATGGACTAGAATTCTTAGATTCCAAAGGCTATACTCCATTGCAAACGCCGCAGTTCATGTTGAAAGATTATATGGCTAAAACGGCGCAGCTCGAGCAGTTTGACGAGGAACTTTACAAAGTCGTAGATGGTGTTGCACAAAATGATAAGTATCTCATTGCGACTAGTGAACAACCCATATCAGCTTTTCATGCAGATGAGTGGATAGTTGCAAAAGATTTACCGTTACGCTATGCAGGATTTAGCACTTGCTATCGAAGAGAAGCTGGTTCTCACGGCCGTGATGCCTGGGGTATTTTCAGAGTTCATCAGTTTGAGAAGGTAGAGTAATTTCAAATCTATTTATGGCTTTTGAACCAACTAATTCATTTAGATTGAACAATTTGTACTCACTAACCCTGAAAAATCCTATGAGATGTTTGAAGACATGATTGCCATTTCGGAAGAATTCTACCAATCTCTTGGAGTTCCCTATCGTATTGTTGCTATTGTTTCCGGAGCGCTTAATAACGCTGCTGCCAAGAAATATGATCTAGAAGCTTGGTTTCCATTTCAAGGTGAATATAAGGAACTTGTCTCATGCTCCAATTGTACCGATTATCAATCACGTGCTTTGGAGATTCGGTTTGGCACTAAATTACAAACCGAGATTCGGAAGAAATACGTTCATGCTCTAAATTCCACTTTGTGTGCTACTGAGAGGGCACTCTGTTGCTTACTTGAAAACTTTCAGACAGATGAAGTAGGTATCAATTTGAGTTTTACATATGGTTCCTACTAAATTTTAATTTATAGGGATTTATTGTTCCAGAACCATTACGGAAATATTTACCTGGCGCTGTAGACTTTATTTCCTTTTCAAAGGAATTACCTAAAGATTCTACATCTTTAAAGAATAAGAAAGGATCGGTCGTAAAGCCGATTGTTGAGCCAACAAAAGCAGAAAAGTAAAAGAACCAGCTTTAGGATAAAAGAATGTATTATGATAATATTTATGGATGTACTTATAGCTGATTCTCCTCCTTTCTTATTTTGTTTGGTCTTCGATGTGTCCATTTGCAATGTGATTGTTGCTTCTTCACTAAAATTTCTTTTTGTTCTTTGCTTGATTGTGATATGTTCAAAATTTCGCTCTATAACCATTCGCGGCCTAATTCCAGTAATCCCAGTGTACTGTCGCAAAGGCTGGGCATATCTTAATGCATATTTATAATTCTACTTATCAATTTTTGCGTATTAACAGTATGTCTGCAAGTAATTTTAGGGAAGTTATAATTAATTTGGGAAATGTTGTGGTGATAGTTTTCGCCCAACTACAAACTAGAGAGTAGTAAAAGTGAACCGGCAAACAGCTGAACCAGTCCTTTTTTCTTATAAAAAAATAGAGGTTATTATGATAAAATAATAGAGATTTCAATCTTGTATTTACGGGATCATTCATTATCGGTAAATGTGGAAGATCTTCTGTTATCAGAATAGTTTTAAAATTATATCTTCAAACGTTGTTATCCTTGTTCTGATATGAGTGCAGAAAAAAGATGCTCTTGATTCAGAAATTTGATTATAGGCAATTATATTTTATATTGTGGCATAGAATAATAAGGCCTGCTGGCCCAATGGCAAGGCGCTTGACTACGAATCAAGAGATTGCAGGTTCGATCCCTGCGTAGGTCAGAATATTTTTCCAAAAATTTTTTGCGTTGTTTTATTGCATCCTTAAGGGTTTTAGGCACCAGATGGTACTATATAGACTAAGTTTAAATTAAGTAGCTACAACGTGTCCTTGGATTCCCACTAAAATTGATTGTATAGGCTCAATTGGATAAGTGATGTTAGGTACATATTCTTGGTTTGGTTGTTCCGGATTCAAAGATGTAGGAACGAATGGTGATGCACCAGTTTGGGACAGAGTTATCGCATTTGAAGACATCGTCTCAGGGGTGATAAATTTTAAATATCTAAACTTTTCTAGGAAGTTATAACATTGAAAATTAATGTCGTAAAATCGAGTTAGTAGTATGTTTCTAGAAATAATGTCAACGTGTAACAGATCAAAATATGGAAGCAATGAGCTTTCGAATAAGTGATGGTAATTAATATAAAAAAAAATCTAGGAGCTACGTCTACTTATACACGGCGAAAGTCTACTATTCGTCTCTTGATTAATAATTAAAGAAACCCTCAAGAATATTCTACCCGCTATGTAGAATAGTATACAGCTAAGTGTTTTTATCTTCCTTAAGATACAGAAATTTAAAGAACTTCATAGAATCATGGAATATTCAAGATGCTTCCATGACCTCCAGAATACTCAAGCTGTTTACAATGCCTACGCTTAATGGCACAGGCTACAGGGAATCGTCGGCTTAGTAGCCGTTACACAACGTAAGTTTGTAAGTTCATCTATTTATTTATTTAATTCTGAATACCATCTCCGTGACAACAATATAGACACTGCCACTACACTAGCTCAACAACGTTATGTTTGTTTGGAGTCGCTTGAAGTTTGCTAGCTTATGCACTAAGGCATTCGCCAAAAATCTAAGCCGAAATTAAATTTACGTAAGTCCAAGTACCTACTATCCGTCCTACCCTATGTCGGCCAACGTGCATTAGTTCAATTACTTTGGTTAGTTTGTCTTAGATCTTCAAACCAATAGAAATCCACAAAAACATTCTATAAAAATTTCAGAGGGTAATTTTATAAAATATCAATTTCATTAACGCTTTACCCAATTAAGAATCAACTCATGTGACTTCCCAGTTCGAACTTCAAAAACCTGAGCCGAATCTCTAACTGACCCCTCGCCGACCAGCGCCTTAGATTTTCAAGAACAATAACACAAAATTTAACAATCCTAACATTAAATTGAAACCATCCAATACAAACCAACTAGCTATTTTTTTCAATGATTGCTACTTCCTTATTCTCAATATCGTATCGTGTTTTATGTTATCAACGTGCCAAAATTTTAGAGTACTTTATTTTTAAATGTGAGTCTTTGTTAAATTTATTTTTCTCAACTGTCATATTCAATTTACCGAATCTCTCAACTAAAAAACATGACTGACATTTAATAGTTCTTGCCAGAAATGAATTGACTTATCCTGGATAGATATTCAAACAATCAAAAGGAAATGTTTTGCAAGTTGACAGCTAGTTCTAATAATAATATCTTTTTACATAAATTTAACTAGAAATTTGAAAAGGTTTCATGCAAATCTTACTCATCTAAACGAGACTTGACAGTTCGAATATCTTCACGTCTCTCTCTCTACAAAGAAGAAATATTTTTCAATGATTAAACAATACATCTAAGTGCCAGTGAATGAAATGCTCCTGGAGCCAGTTCAGAATCAAATAGTAAAGTAACATGCATTGATTCTCAATTGGGTAAAGCGCTGGCCGACAAGGGGTCAGGACGAGATTCAGCGCAGATTTTTAAGTTCGAATTGGGAAGTCACATGAGTTGATTCCCAATTGGGTAAAACGTTGATGGATGGAGATAACGTATAACTAGGGAAGTTCAGCAGCTGAATTTATATAACAACCCCCATTGGATTCTAAAACATTCTTTAAATGTGGAGAGCGTAGTTCAAATTAGGCTAGTAACAAAAACTAATGCACGTTGGCCGACATAGGGTAGGACGAGTAGTAGGTATATGGACTTACAGATAAAAATTTATTTGTGAGGACGTGCTAACTCCCATAAAATGATAAAATGCAAATCCACTATCGGATTTATTTCTTTATTTATTCTATTTAAGGTCCTAGGCGTACGCCCTAATGACCACTTTGGGTTCAGGACCGGCGGAGCCGACTGGGATCATGGCCTCAGGCATGCCCAACTCGTTCACGCCCACTATGTACATGATATGTAATGTTTATAAATGTGACAATGAAAGAAAGAAAAGTAAAGGAAAAGAGAGAAAAATTGAAGAATTGAAGAATATAATAATTTAAAAGGGTCATCTCAGTATTTCTCACACCAATTTCTAACCCGCCATTCAAAGTGTTGGCATTCTATAACATACCTTCCTCGCGTTCAGCTGAGGATAGGTCAGGTGATTGGTCGCTAAAGCAACTTGTAACCTTTGCAAATTGGGAAAATCTCTTCGAACAATTATGCCCGAGTAGCTGCCTTCTAAAGTTATCAATGGTCATCCCATTTCGAAGCTTACGCACTTGGTGTGCGTATCTTCCACATCTTATAAAGTGTGTTGGAGTAGTTTCCTGTCCACAAATGCAGTCGAGATTAGCATCTATATGGTTTAGACGGCGATGATAGGCCGTAAAGTCACCGTGTCCAGTTCTAGCAGCTAGCAGATGATGGAGTAGCCACCGTGATAGGTTTAATTCGAGCGGCTTTTTACGACGCATTTTTAAGTCAAGGTCTTGGTATCGAGCAGGACAAACATCAAACCACCATTTCTCTACTAGATCTTGGCGTCTTTGATGCATAAGACGACGGAGGTGGGCCAGAGTGATGTACTTAGGCTCAGTGTTTCTCCCAGGGAGTTCTCGCAGAGCGGTACGGGCTTCCAAGTCCGCTTCTTCGTTTCCTCTGATTTTAGAGTGCCCTGGCACCCATCTAAATTCAGCTTTAATACTCTTCGCTAGATTATGGAATAATTTACATAATTTAATGCTGGATACTGATCGCCGGTTTGAAGAACCATTACCGCAGACTGATTGTCGAGAAGTACAAATATCTTTTCTTCATTTTGCCTCATCGACAAAGCTGCTTGTAGTGCCATGGTCGCACCAAAGATCTCTGCATCATACACTTCTCCACCATGAAGTGTTCCATGTTCCTTTTTAAAAGTAGCTCCTCCTCGCTGGAGAACATAGCCCCAGGACGAGCGCCCAGGACCCTCTGATGACCCATCTGAGTAGGCACATATATCTACTTCACTTACACTATCGGATTTAATTATTTCAAAAATAAGTTCATATTAGCACTAAAATGATTTTCTAACTTTAAATTGACGTTTTACTACAAAAGTTGATAAAACATTGTGTTAGGGCTTTTATAATATCACTAAGTTGGCGCTTTGAGATTTCTCCTCTTGCGCTGCTCAGTTTCATCCAAAAGTGTGAAGTTACTAGCATTCTGCTTTACTAACCTCTTCATAAACTTAATGTTGTCAATGTGATAATGCTCGGTGAAAGTTTCTATGATGCGGTTCATCTTTGATATAAATCCTTGGGTATTATATGTCGCCATGGGCTCTTCATCCATTTCGATTAACAGGTCCCCACTTGAAGACTCTTCAGACTCATCATCAAATTGAATATCTGATAGAAGCTGAAAGTTTTTAATCTCATCAGATAAATGAATATTTGTGTAGGAAGTGTGGTCGTCGTGTTCCATGCTCACCCTCAGGTTTCGACTGTAAAAATACGGTTGTAAACGAAGGTTGTTATGACACTTAAGCCGTTCCATAGTGCTCCTATCACATGCCCTACTGGATGGAACACGGTTAAAAACCGATTTATCTTGAGCACAGTAAAATGAGCTTCTAAGAAATTTGGTATCATTTTTACGTCTTCTGAATCGAAAGCCACTACTACACCAGATGTGCGTAACGCGATGGTTAAAAGCTTTGTTTAAGTTGGCTTTGTCATACGAACCATCTTTTAATCTGTTTGGTAGTGATCCAAATACGACAGGTAATAGGTCCAAGCCAAACGTATAATCGACAGGAAGCTGATTGGTTTGAGACTACACCAATTCGAAATTAGCTTATTTCAGAAATCATCTAAGAGAGAGTAATATCATACAGGTCGATTACAGTTTCTAATCTCGAATAAAACACATCTCAAGAATCTTAAGATGGTAGCTTTCGCTTTTTTGGATGTGTGAAGCAAATTTTTATACCTTTCCATGATTTAAACGTGGAGATCCCCTAGTTGCCGCAAAGATTATGAGGTCGTATAGACTTTGGTGGGTTCCATTTCAAGTTTTGATAAAGAGTGCAGTACTTTGGTAGCTAAACAAGAACGCTTGCCCGACGCGATAAGGAAAAACATTGCACAACTCAAATAATTATGTAACGAGATTTATTCAGCTAAGAAAAAAGTAAAACTAAGTTTCATTGGACTTTGTGAAAATAATTCATATCAGGTGATCATGAAAAAAGGATACCCGTTAAGGTTCTTAATTGAAGATATGCAAGGATGCAAAGGGGTTATACGCGATAGTCCATAATAGGGCAAGGTAAAGCAGCACGAGGATTTCTTATCACCAAGTGTAAAGCATTGCTGAAGTAGAAAAGGGACTCAGCTAGCCAGCTAGCGATGAGACCATAGTTAGTCTTTCATGTTTGACTCTTTGGAGCTTCGTAGATGGAATATATTCATATTTTGGCATTTATTCGTCGAGCTTAGACCGACACATATAACCCTTCACACCAGGTACACACTCAAAGCTTGAGAAGGTACTTCGTAGATCCAACTGGATGGATGTGTCCTTACGGGATATATCTTTTGAGTCGTTTCTTATGTAAACATATTATAAGATGTTATAAGGAAGTGCAGGATGTCGTGAGATTTTTAATTACTGAATTTCCTAAAATATTCGGAGAAAATAATGCTTAGAGCATATCAGGTGGTTCAAGCCCATCTTTTATCTGTTTTAAGACTTGTCGGCAAGTCATGTGTCCAAATATCAATTTTCGATGATTTGGATGTAGAGATTCTACAATTTTTGCCCTAAGCTCATCGATAATCTTTATTTCTTGTATATATGTTTGCATATCGACTCGATACTGTGCATTGTCTTCTCGAAATATTATCTTCTCGTCATCATCTAAATCTGCAAGTTTTCTTCCCTTTGCAACATAATCCGTAAAAGCTAGCTTTTTGGGCTCCAATTGCTCAACTGTATTACTTGGGTCGATAAATTTCCATATACCGCTATCAGTAGCGTGGCCTTTAACCATATCAATGCAGTCGACGTATGAGTCTTTTGTTAAAGATCATGCCCTGAACGTGGCTATGCAGTAGTATTTGATGAATAGCAAAAATAATTAATAAGGAATAATAAGGAAATGAGTATGAGTTTAATTGGAAATTTGATATGAGAATTTGAGCTAACGTATGCTAAACCGGGCTCAGAACTATCAGGTGGTTTGAGAAAATCTTGCGTAAGTTTGTAGTCGCTAAAATCAGAAACTTTTACTCGTTTTATCTAGGCGCTCCCATTCCATTAGCTAAGAATCAATGTTCTTGTTAAGTGGAGTATGTTGTGGTTTAGAATAGTGGTTAAACGACTAAAAGTCTCTGATTTTAGCGACTACAAACTTACGCAAGATTTTCTCAAACCACCTGATAGTTCTGAGCCCGGTTTGGCATACGTTAGCTAAAATTCTCATATCAAATTTCCAATTAAACTCATACTCATTTCTTTATTATTTCTTATTAATTATTTTTGCTATTTATAGCATCAGCTAATATTTCTGATCCATGAAGAAGGTTGGTTAATCAGAAATATATATAGGTAGACTTACAACGAGTAGAATAAGTCTTTTACACAAGAGGAAATTAAGAGCTATGAATTCCCTAAAGTGACTTCATCTGCTACAGGACAGATATCCAAAATTCCTGATAGAGCATCACTCCTTCCCATCAGATCTAATAGCGGAAAAGATGAGAGACCCTCGCAAAAACCTTAGTTACTAACGAGCATCCTGCATCCATTTACTGGAGATAGGTAGTATTTTAACAAGTCTCAAAGTTCGTTCTTCTTCACTATCTAGCTACCGACAGCTTCTAGACCTGAAAGTAGCCCCTGTTCCCTGTGTGAACTCGGTAGAATTTCTCAGTGGGCAATGGCACATAATTTGTCGATGTAGATCTTGTAGAAGGAAAAGCACTTTGAAAGGAATTGCAAATACTGATGAATATTTTAGTGTGATTGATGATATATATTGTAATATGATTATTGCAAGAGTTAGTCATACAAGGACCCTAGTTATCGTTAAACAGGGCTGGGCTACCCATGAACAAGTATGTTGTAGATTTATGCAGGGGTATGCATAACTAGTTGAGCAACGGATGAGCAAATATTAGGCGAGTAGGTGCAACGGCAACTCCGAAGCCATCGATAACTCGGAAGTTCCGAATAGTACACGGTAAATTCAGACTCAAGCGTTCGTAACAATGATTACGTTTGCCTTACCTACGTAGTGAGATGAATCATACTTACAGACCTTCATGCAAGGAGAGTATACCAGAGTTATAAGTAGTGTTAGCTAGGCCAGATAGTAGATTAATAATAATACGATCATTCTCATAATATCAAGTTATTATCTAGCTTCAGGTGCAATCCTATCCTCGTATATACTATCCTGACCCTAAATAAATGTAACTCGCATATACATATGCATGCAGTTTGGCCTGAAAACAAGGATTCAAATATGCGCTAGCTGGGATCATAAAAACCTTATCTGGGATATTTCTGCGCTAATACTACCCTGCTTCTGTACGATTATTTCATAACTTTCTTTTTTCACATCCGGAAGTATTGCCAGACATGGATTGTACATAGGATCAACAAGTCAAAAACGCTATTTTGACGCAAGAAAATATTTCAATTTTCAAATATCCAACAGCTAACGCAGTCTTTTTGGATCCAGACAAGAAGTTTGACAGGGCTAAAAGTCGTATCCAATGCAAGGTGACGTCCAACCTATTCGACGTTTGATTTCAGAGCAAGATGTTTACTTGGTGGAAAAAAAATGTCCATGATTCCTGTCACTTCTATTAGCTTCAGATACATGGAAAAAACGCGACAATTACCTCTTTGACCAATACAATGTTTATCTATTGCAGTTTTTCATTA